>CAEGAG010161781.1:0-14246 GCA_903067065.1 Brachyrhaphis terrabensis | reverse complement strand
CTGTTTCACCAACTGTTTCATATGTATTGCATTTAAAAAATATTACAATTTATTTATTTATTTATTAGCATTTTGTCAGCGGGGATGCCAGCAGTCCCCAGCAGAAAGTTTTCGGTTTTTATGTTTGTTTCTTTCTGCTGAGACGTTTAACAAACACTGTTAGCAAGTCAACACTAGCAGCAGTAAGAAATTTTACCATTAGAAGACGTGGAATAACATAAACTCAACACTAAAGAAGTATCAAGGTTAGAAGTGAAAATTACCAGCTGTATAAATAAGTCTTTCGCGTAGTTTTATTTAAAAAAAAAACACCGTTAAGCTCAGCTTGTGAGCTAACCTTAGCCAGTTAGCACTGTGCTCCAGCACAGGCAGTTACACGACTCTCCACTGATTTCTTCTACTTAATATGTGTTATGTCCGAGTTATTGAACTCGGACATAACTGTCTTTTTAATAAGAAAACTGTGGAATCAACCAACTGAATGAGTAATTCCTTCCTTTGACGTTAAGCTGACATCTGTTAGCTTTTGTAGCTACTAGGCTCACTCTACAACTCCTAAAAGCTTGCAAAATGAAATGATAGGACTGAAAATAACATCAATGTAGTGAAGCTTCGCATTAACTTGTTAGTTCCTCTGTCCATTGTTATAGCTGATTTTTGGTGAAATGATGCACTAATCGACTCAGAAATACTCCCATGTTTACATTACATAGAATCAGAGCGCCGCTAGGCTTTGCATGCGAGACTTCCGACCACGTGATATTTTCTAGCTGGGTTGTGGGCGTAGCGTGGTAAGGTCCATACAGGAGCTTCTTCGTTCTGTTCAACAGAATTGGTTGGAGAAGCAGGAACTGTGAGACAGACATGTTTATACAGCTCACACCCACAGCTCCAGCTGTCCTAGTGGGGCAATAAGAGGACTCATGTTCCCAGAACTACCTACCAACCAACATGCGGTATTTGTGTGGATGCCTGGCGTCTTCAATGATTGGAATGATATTGGTGCGTTTCTTTGCCACATTGAGAAGATCACGACCCGATCGATGGGAGAACTCCACCGCATAGACCAGTCCCTCCTGTGACCAAAAGAAAAGTGTTATATTTACTTAAATGAAAGCTTTACTCCTCTGTTAAAACAGTAACTGTTTTTCTGTATGCTTATCTAAAAGCCCTCTGTTGAGATACAATATTAATTTATGGGGATATTTAGTGTTATTCTTTGCTTCTGGATCTGCCTGATTTGTGCAAGTCAAATACAGAAACTGCTGTTCAATAATATTGATATTATTCCATATTGGTTTTGCAGGGTTTCCCCCAGTGTATTATAAGCCTTGCGGCCCACCATGCTTTTCTAGTCCCCCCGCCAGTCTAAGTGTTGCTTGTTTATGTTTTTAGGAAAATAATAATTATAAAATCGCTTAATTTTTTCTTCTTTTAAAGCCAGATTGCAAGCGTCTCTGTTGCTCAGAGCATTTTCACTTGTGGAGTAGATTTATTCCTAAAAGATAGGTTTATTCATGCATTTAAAGCCGGCAGCGCACAGACCAATAACAAGGCTGGCGTCTCTGCGCGTTGCCCCTGCTTGATGAACTTTGCCTCAGCGCGGATTCGCACGCACCTCCTTTCACTCAAACTGGACACAGGCTAACCTGTATGGATATTTACCAACTTTCTGTGAGGAATTATGTTTCTTTGGAGAACTCAAGGTAGGAGTTTAAAACCCACCGAGTTAGCTCTGGTTGTGCAGCTCTATGTGAAGCGCAGGAATAACTTGTAGTTGTGAATTTAGAGGAGCGCGTTGAGCAAGCGGTGAGAATGATTTACATTTGTGAACAAAATATGTGGCGTTTACATCTGCCCAGCACCCAGCTCTGTCTACGCTGTAAAGTTTATGTATATGGTCCCAGTTAGCCAGCGCGTTAGTGGTTAACGAACCAGTGCTAACCTTATGCAGGTTCAGCCCGGTGAGGAGCTTTCGCGCTCTCCTCATAGACACGCATCACGCTGGTTTTATGTTATTTAATTATTAATTTTAGTATAATTTTTTCGGTTATACGATGCATTAAACCGTTTCAAATGCTTTGTCCACTTAGTCAGACAGAGTTAACACAGAAACCTCGGCACATGCGCCGAGCAAACAAGATGAAACCTGTGTCGGTGCGTGTATCACTTTATTTTGTAACCAGGTTGCTGTGTACCTGGTACACCTGGTTAAATAAAGGAAATAATAAAAAAAAAAAAAAAAAAAAGAAAAAAAAAAAGGAAAACCACGTGACTGATGCAGTTCCCGTGTCGTTTGGATGTGACCACGCCAAATTGTGTTGAGGGAGAAACTGTGTCGACACGTTTGTGGGTTTTGTTAAATGGAGATACTTTGTGTTCACTTCGGTTTTTGGCTCGTATTTGAATACCGGCATGGATCAACAAAGGAATAGGAAGTTTCCTCCCGTGTTTGATCATTTTGATCTCATCAAGGAAAGTAATTATTCTGTCCTCATTTCCACTTTTGATAATTTTTCTTTATTCAAAGTCCTTTCCATGGGATATTTGAGTTAGTTTACATGGATTAACTTTTATTTATACTGAAAAATGTAGGATTTGGTCCCAAGTTTTGTCTTACTGTAACCGGAGCTCTTCCACAATGCTGAATGACGGGATGAACCAGTTAACACTCCCGTTTTTACTGAATTTGCCTGCAATGACTTTCTAAATCCAGCAGATGTCACTGTAAGTGACAAAGCAACAAAGTCTCAGCACAGTGTCCACACAGTTTGGGAAATGTGCCACATACCCAGTGAGGCCCCATCACTACTGTCGCCGCCTCGTTCGGCTCGGCATTTCTCTTTCTGCAGTGGAGGATGGTTGTTTTTTACAGTACAGGAAATTTTCTATGAGTTTCATAATGTGGAACAGCCACATTACAGAGGCAATGGGCAAACTGTAGCAATGGGAGAACATTTTAACTCTTAACACAGCTAAATGAAGTACTTGATGAAAACTAGAGATGCACTAATCAATCTGTGGGCTTTAATAGCCAATCAGACAACATTTTCTGACAGAAAATAAAATTGTTATTAAAAATCAGGAACAGTAATTTAGAGCTATGCAAGAACTAACTAATCAAAATCAGCTTTATGAAAGGTGGAATACTGGAACAGAACATCTAGCTGGCAACTAAAAGGAAGTCTATTTAAGGGTCAACTTAAAACGTTCCCATGGCCGCATCACTCTGCTTAAATCCCAAGTCAGAAACGAGAAGCCTTAGTCTAGTCCAGAAAGTGTCTTTAGACAGAGACAGACTTGTCCTGTATGTGTCCTAGCTTATGGTTGAACTCATCAGACAAATAGAGAAGCAGCTCATGAAAAGACATGAAATCACCATGGAGCCATATGATGTATGTTAAAGCCCAGCATGTTAAGAGCATTAAAGGGTCCTAACCCTACGAATATCTGGTTAGGACCCTAACCAGGATCCAGGGTTCAAACATCAGATGATGTTTGAAAGGAGAAATAAAACTGGAGAGCCATACTCACCGGTCCAACAATGTCTGAGACGTGGGACACGGTGGTCCCAGAGGCGGCCCCCAGGTACATGACCTTAGCTCCAGGTTTGATATGGATCTTGTCAATTCCTCCTAGAATAGCCGCTGCCAGCTTTGAGCGGAAAGGATTCCAAGCTCTGTATTCAATCTTAGTCTCTCCTTCCTGACAAAAAACACACCTGGTTATTGGGACAATCAACACTGATCAGCAAACAAATCAGCCACTGAAGTCACACTTTACCTCCACACTCATTCTCTTCTCTCCGTACACAGATTCTCCCACCACCAAGTTCTTGGTGACCAGGGCGTCCTCCTTCCCTCTGCAGATAAACACTCCTAACACACGCACACCAATTTACTGATGGATATTCAAATTGGAAAGTTCACACCCAGACACTGAAACATTCTAAATATGCAACAGCATTTTGTTTTCATTTCTACTCTACTTCCCATGTTCAGTCAAACTTTAAGAATGGAAGCTAAACTGATTCAAACCAGCGCTGCAGCGATTGGAGTTCCCTATCAGCAGTCTTTAAGAAGGTTGATAGGCCAGAGACAATCTAAAATGTCACAATATAGTAGCAAAGTTGCTAAGTTGACAAGAGTGTTAATGGAGCACCTGTAGATGTCAAGGACATCAAGCGAGGAAATCGGGCCAATTTATCGGTGCACTCCTGATTAAAACTAGAATGTGGGGACTGAAAGCAATATGCGACTTCATACTTAGCATGTCAGACAGCATATTAAAGACTTTTACAGCTAAAAATCTGCTTGACTAATGTTTGACAATAACCTTCATGTCTGTGAGGCTCAATCAGAACCCTTTTCCCTCCTCCTAAGCCTCCTCTGCTGCCGCCCCTTCCTCCTCTGCCTCCTCTTCCTCTTGGAGTGCCTCTCCCGCCACCTCTGCCTCGAAATCCTCCACCGTCTGGGGACCTAAAGCCTCCACCTAAAAGACAAACATCAGAGCCTGGTATCAGAAAGAATTTGGGATGCAGCGTTTCAGACCTGCCAGGTGTAAAGCAGACAGGTCAGTCACCACCCTCCAGTTCTCCAACTTCAACCCTGATCCATAGAAGTCATTAGCAGAACTCAAGATATGATCGAGGGGACCCATCATGTGACTCACATGTTGGATCAAGAACAACTCAAAAGGCATAAAGTGCTCAACACCAGCAGGGGCTGCATCTTGTTTATGTTCCAGTCAGCTAGAAAGTGGGAACAGACACTCGATGTGTTTGAACTATTATTGGCTCTGTTGGACAAAATCTTTCAATATAAAAGACAATCTATGCTCATGAAATTTAAACATTTGGTTTTTAACATTAATTAGCTACAAATCAAAACAAAATAGACTATGTGCTTGCTCACCTCTTCCTCCTCGGCCCCCCCGGTCACTGAAGCCACCTCTGAACCCTCCTCGACCTCCTCCTCGTCCTCCTCGGTCTCCACGCGGACTGAAACCTTTAGCAGATACATTTCAGCTGAGAATGTCCAGGACAAAACAAGCCCTTCAGGAAGTACAGCGCACACACACACTGAGGTTAACACACAAACATCCTCCTCACCAATAAGAACATTGATTCATCACTTATCAACAGTTGAACAACTTTATTAAAATGCATCATAAAATATGCAAAAGTATTCACTGATCTAAGTCAATGTACAGCAAATGAAGCCAGTTTATCCCGACACTCATAAACATTCCATCATTTCACACAGTTCTATACAGACTCAGTCTTCTACCTTTTGTCTAAATTTCCCAAATGTTTGCTTTTAAGACAAGGCAAGTTCTAATGAGTTAAAAACGCAGCAACTCTGCTTGACTAAGTATGACGCAATTTGAAGCACTGCAAAACAATCAAACAAAAACAACAGCGTGAGGGGGATGAAACACCGCTCCACTAACACACAGTTCCACTGAGGAACAGTACATAAACTTTATCAGCACAAACACAGAGCCACGCACTGGGCCAGCGTGTGTGAGATGTAAACGCACATGGTGCACATAATTCACAAAAATAAATCATAAATAAATAAATTATTCTCACTGCATGCTCAACATGAACCTCTGAAAGCAGGACTACAGGTCCTGCGGTTCACATCGACCTTGCGCAAGCAGAGCAGGCGCTGAGACTTTTAAACTTGACTTATACATTGATGCAGTATTCTCTTAAAATAAATTCCAATACAAATGAAGCCTGCAAGAACACTTTCCAAATCATCCAATCTGAGTGAAATGTGGGGCGCAAACCGCGCTGAGGTAAACTTGAAAGATGCATCTATGATGCCGCACTAGGCGGCCACGGTGTAGAGGCCTGCAGTGTCATTGGTGTGCGCTGCCAGCTTCATGACTTGTTCAATGCATCAATTATAAAAATATCTTTTAGGAATGATTCTGCCCTGCCAGTGAAATGCTGAGCACAGCAGAGATGGCATGCAGTCTCAGGTATTTTTTTTATTTATTAAAAAACAAAACAAAACAACCAACGCTTAACCTGGTGGGGTCTGCGGGCAAGTAAAGCCTGGCGGCTCAGCTAGGCTTATAATACACTGGGGAGAAACCCTGGGTTACTAATTCATTAATTTACTGCTCACATCACAGTTCTATATTTTTTCTGGGAAAGATGTATTTTCATCTTTTAACCTTAAAAATATCAAGTACATCTATCAAAGAACCTAAACAAGATCGTTTTATCATACAAAATCACAAGCCATTTTAGGCAGACCCTAATATATTTTAAAATTTTGCTTTCTAACCTAGTGCAGGTAGAAAAATATTTCAAACCTTTTTCTTCAAAACAAACTAAAGACAATGTTGAAAATGTCTGTTACTACTGTCTGCTTGCATGTGGGACAATCAAAAACTCTAAAGTTCATGTAACACAGAAACCAAAGAATTCTGTTCTGGTCATTTCATTTTTAACTTTTTTTCTTTTTTTTTTCTTTTTTTTTTTTACATTGAAACAAAATATGGCTGCCACTTAATTTGGCTATAATATGATTGAGATTGAAAATGAGCATATTTCAAATATAATCAAGGATAAAATTCCTGACAAATACTTAACTATCAGGGAAATGAACAGACTGCCCATGTTAGATACATGGGCATGAGGTGGTGATGCTGGGGAAATATCCATGTGATGAAACAGGGTAGCAAAACAACAGAGTCAAATCCAGCAATCTCATTATCTCCTCAAATAATGACACAGGGGTTTTAATCTGGTTCCAGAACTGGTAACCAGACCTGGGTGCTCCATAGAGTAGAACATGTGTGAACTACAACATTATGAAAATAAGGATTTATTTGAAG
This sequence comes from Brachyrhaphis terrabensis, assembly GCA_903067065.1. NCBI lineage: Eukaryota > Metazoa > Chordata > Actinopteri > Cyprinodontiformes > Poeciliidae > Brachyrhaphis > Brachyrhaphis terrabensis. The sequence goes on along the minus strand of CAEGAG010161781.1, from coordinate 7,391 downwards.
GATTTTTTTAAATGAGGTATTGATTTTAAATAGAATATAGTAATGAACCATTTAATTTCAAGAGATTTTTAAGCTAGCAATGTATTTGTCACAAATATGTTAAAACCCCTTTACTGCTACACAGATCTCCTCATGAACCCATTGACTTACATGTACATCACAGTAAAGGGGCTAAACAAGCTGGGGTTTTTTTTTACTTCCAGCAAAAGAAATAGCTGGAAGGAGGTAAGTCTTAGACATTGTAACAAGATGTGAGAAAAATGCTTCCTTGTTAGGCTTGCAAATCAAACATTCCCCTTCTCATTTACAGTCTTCATTACTTAACGCTTTGACTTAATATTTAAGGACCTGACAGTGGATGTTTCTGTGAAGTAATTTGTTTTATCCATTTTATTTGGGACAAAATTCCTCTTTGTAAACACTTGTCACAATGTACAGAATTCTGATGTTCCAAAATCTAAAAACATTTTAGTTTACTTAAACTTTAAATCAAAAGTCATACATCCTTAACTCAACTATTTCTTAGCTAAAATATTTTTGCCCCAACATCTCTACTTTTCGTTGAGAAAACAGTATTGATCAATGCTAGCCACGTGTTAATGCTAGCCTACTTTGAGCCGGTTTCTCTCAGCTCTCCATGCTCGTTCATCTCCACCAGAACAAAGCAGACCGTGAAGCCTCACGGGATCTTCCTGCTGTTTTCCTGCTTCTCGCGCCTCGGTGGGTCTACAGCACGTGCTTAGCAAAACGACGAGGTTCCAGCTCGAACTAAGCGTAGTAATTTACCAATGAAACTTTACTAATGAATACAACTTTATGCATTCACTACGTATACATTGTGTACATAATGAATACGTAGCGACCTATGTCTGGTAGCATCTTATTTTCACCTAGAGTGATTCCCACTATTTTTAAAAAGGACTGCGACGGAGATGAAGGCCAATTTCTTTTCTGAACCTCTGAACCCAGAACAAGACATCAAAGACACCATTAAACGGGACCTAAACCCCGTCACACGTTATGTTACTATACCTGGTCTCATGTTAGTTGAAGATTAGCGATGAAACAACAACCCGAAAACTTATGCGGCGCTTTTCCTACAGCGACTCCAAATCTGCGTTTCACCACACACACAGTGAACACGTGTGGAAGTACCGCGCATGCGCAGAGAGGCTCCTTCTTCTTCCTTCTCCTTTCTTTTTTTTCTGTTTTCAGCAGTTACCAAGTAGAATGAAAGTATATTACTGCCATCTCCTGGGCCGGAGGATGGGAATGTAGACAAACAGATTTACCTTCTCCGCAGTCTGTCAAGGAACCTACATCCCTGCCAGCTTTTTTAGTTGCATCTGGAAGTACTTAAATTATCTTCATGGCTAGTTTACCGCAGGTAAAATTGGAAAATTGTGCATGTTTGTCCTGATTTAGGATTCATTTCCCTATCCCGTTTCCAGAAGTTTGTCATCTTTCATGTCAGGTAGATTCCAGATTCTCATAGGGTCACGTCACTTATAAAATGGTCTCGTTTCTTTATTTGAACTAAATAAAGAAGGAATAAAAAAAAAACTCCTCAAGAAAATATTATATTTATTATATTATGATTGATAAGCTTAGTAATTCATCTAAAAAGATTTTACTGGACTGGTACACTAAGATCTGGGAAGTTTTTTTTTTTAACCTATGGCATGGAAAGAAGCATTCACAGTTCCAATCCTAAAACCAGGTAAAGAGCAGTCAAATCCAGCAGGTTACAGACATATTGCTTTACCTTCACACACATATATATATATAATAATGGAGAGAATGTTAAATAAAAGATGCATCTCTACTTTGTTGAGAGGAAGGGGTATTTATCAAATTCAAAGTAGATTTAGAAAAGATAAAAGCACATGTTCTATGTTTAGAACATGAAATCAGAGAACGACAATTTAATAAGGAGACTTTGGTGGCTGTCTTTTTGATATAGAGAATGCTTATGATATGATGTGGAAGGAAGGTTTTATAATAACATTTTTATTGGATGAGATATTTTTTACAAGATCAATCAATGCAAGTAAGAATAGAACAATATTTTTCAAATAAATTTTTGGTTGAAAATGGTATGCCTCAGAGAAGTATAATGAGTCCTTTGTTCTTTTCTATTATGATTAATGATATGTTTGAAAACTTGGAGAGTGGAATGGGGTTTTCTTTATTTTTTTATTTATTTCTTGAATAGATCAGGTTTAAAACCTCCCCAAAAAAACAAAAAATACATTTATAAGTTAAATTAGTTAGAATATAGAAAGTACAAAATACAATTTCCTATTAGTGTTGTTGATTTTATTTTGTTGGAGATCAGAAAAAAGAAAACCTTTCAGATCCATATTCAGTACAATCCATATTTAAATAATACGTATTATGGATGCATCCATGTTTATACAGAGGCTTTAAAAAACTCAAATAGAGGATGTCATTCATTCCAGAAATTGAATTCCAGAATTACATTTTAAAACAGGTAAACAAATTACTGTTGGAGTCTCAGTTTATACAGGAGAGATGCTGGGAATCATATTATCTCCACAATGGATTGAGGAAGTTGATCCATTAAAAAGTGTAATTTTTTCAGATTCAAGTTGTTATTCTATTCATTAAAAAAAAATCATTCACATAGCAGACCAGACTTTTTGTTAGAAATTCAATTATTAATTTATAGAATTCAGACAATGGGTTTATTAGTTATTTTTACATGGGTGCCATCACATAAAGGTAATGAGTTGGCAGTTAAATATGCAAACCAAAAATTTTTATATTATTGGTACCATAAAGGAGAAAGCAAATCGATTATTAAACAAAAGGTTAAGGGGAAATGGCAGAAACACTGGGAAAATAACTGGAAGGTGGTTTTATAGCATTCAAAGGAAAGTTGCTATATTGAGGAGAAATAGAAAGGAGGAAACAATTATATCCAGATTACATTTTGATCATACAGGGTTAAACAGTACTTTATTTAAAATATGAAAACATCCAACAGGAAACGTGATTTTTGTTTTCAAGAAGAGACGGTGAAACAGGTTTCATTGTTTGTTACAAATATTATGTTGAGAGAAGGGAATCAGTACATAGAGAACAAGACAATAGTTAAATAAGATATTTTGGACAAACTTTCCACTTTTTGTCTTTTTTTTTTTTTTTTTTTTTACTAAAAATACCTCAAGAAGACGAAATTGCTAAAGAGGATATAGAGAATTTTTTTCAAATTTGTGTAATATATACATTTAGCATTAACATCCACACTCCATTCCAGTAGATGGCGGTAATGCACATTTACACATTGCTTGCCAACCGCCACGAAAGAAAAAGAAGACAACGACACGTCACTGAGGTTATATTAAAGAGAAGATGGCTAGCACTGCGGGTAGTTTTCGCCTGTAAGTCTAAGTAGTGGCTTTATTTTTGTTTATTCCAATTTTAGACCCATGGGAAGCTTTGTGTGGACCACACAAACAGTAGACGCTTCACTTTCACTTTAAATGTAAATTCGAACGTACGTATCTTACAAAGCTAACATGATACACCATAGAAAGTTTCTCATTTTAGAGAAGATCGCGACTGTTTCAAGTCAGCAGTACCAGTGAATCTGTAGAACATTAAAGCGACTGATGAAGGTTCTGGTAGGTCGGAGAGGGTGTTGTTGACTGTCTTAGGGTTCGTCTCTAACGCTGCTAGTCCAGTAGCAGCTCGCTGTCGGTTATCTTTCAGCTTTCAGTTTGCTCAGTTCTGTGGTCCACAGCACCAACTGTGGGTTTTGATGAGCCTACTTCGGGTGTCATGGTAATGATGTTATCTACTGCGGGTGTCATGGTGATGATGTGATCTACTGAGGGTGTCATGGTGATGATGTGATCTACTGAGGGTGTCATGGTGATGATGTGATCTGTTCTCCTGTCCCAGGCACACCACAGCAGAAAAGTTCTACATAGAGCAAAGTGATGATGACTCTGTGGATGTCCTGGTCATTGATAGAGTATCTACTGAGATGTCACTCACTGGTAAGCAATCACCCTCCTGTTAAGCATTATTATTATTTAATATCATATGTAAATGTATGTATCTGGGACTAGTGACCTGTCCAGGGTGATCCCCCCTCTCGCCCGGAACGTTAGCTGGAGATAGACACCAGCACCTCCTGACCCCATTAGGGACAAGGGTGTTAGAAAATTGATTTTTAAAAAATGTATTTCTAAAATTGCAGTTGTGCTGGATGCATTCAAACACCAGTGGTGAGAAAACGTGTTTTAAAAAACCCAAATTCTCCTTTAGAGCCAGACTCCAGGACTGTCTGCCCTGATAGGGATGGAGAGGACATGGAAGAGATACACATGGGGGGAAATGTGTGATTGATTTTGTAAGGAACAAAGAAACGGAAAACAAAATAACAACCATAATTACAAATCTATACATGCTGTTCTTTTTACCTGTGTAAAAAGAATAGGGTAGCAGTTCAGCAAAAGATCTTTCCAATCATAACTGTTTCACTTGCATGGCACAAAAAACATCAAAGTCAAAATGCAGTAAATATGCTGGTTTTGAAAAGTTTTAGTCAGTCTAATTACTAATTTTAGAAACAAATCCATTATAGGAAAAGTTATCCAACAATGTAAAATTTATATTTACATGTGAAGTACTTGATAATTTAATCAACTTGTAAATGAAGTAATACTAGATAATGTGATAATCGTGATTTTTATTTATCAATTTTTCAAAAGAACTAATGTTTGGAGTATCATAATTAGGTCCTTACATACATCAAAAATATCACAATGAACTACCTGGGATGAAACCTATTTTTTGGCTATTAGACTTATGAAGTCATTAATTCATTTTGTTTGGCAGTAACACCTTCAAGCTGTTGGCTGGAGTCTAAATGCAGCAGAGATGGTGGGAAGGCCAAAGATGCAAAATGTCAAGGGTCATTTGAACAGCACAGCAATAAAAGTCAGAAGAATATGAATTCATCATAACTGATATTTTCATTACAATATTCAACAATATTGAAATCCTATTATTTCTTTGTAGTGATCAGCCCTACTGAGAATATTGATACATATTTTAGGGGTGCAGCGATTGGAGCTTTCTGGCCAATCTCTGATTACCAATCTTTAAAAAGCCTGACCTGCTGACTCTGATTTTGGCTGACAATAATTTTATTGTCTTAAGTGTTGCTAAATGGCATGTACCAGAGGTTTGGATTGAAAAACCTCTAGAAAAACTTCAGCTCTGGAAAAACTGAAGCAGAGTTTAAGATTGCTCATCAGTCCCCCAAAGCACGATAAAAACCCTGAAAATTTGACATTATGCTGTTACCACTTAGCAACAACTCATAGGTGGAAGTGAGAGCACTGCACACCACAAGTAATGATCCGGCCGGAATACAGTGCACTAAATAATAAAACGTAAGGAAACTTTGAGGCAGATAAATTTTTCTCCAGGAATTTTAATAATTGAGGTACTCGAATCATTCGAGGAATCGTTACAGCCCTAGTTCCAGTTACCCTGTGGTGAAGCACACACGTTCCACAGTTGGTGGTTAATTTGATTGTGCCCAACATATCAAAGTGTTGTTTTGCAAGACACTGAGCCATAAAGTGGTGTGTGTCCAGATGAGTGGAAGCATCACATGGCAAATGTTGGTTTGCCAGTAAGACTGACAGATCTATGAGAGAGCTGTCCGTTATTTATTTATAACTCTTGTAAATATTGAGCTTTAAAGCTTTACTACTTTTCCTGCTTAATTCATAGTGATATAGAAATTCTTTACTTTAGAACACATGTTCACTAACCATTGTCTCATTTCTGGACCTCAGTGAGAAGCGATGTTCCTATGTCAGCTGAAACCATGCCAATATGTGGAGTTATGGGAACTATTCGATTGCCAGCAGGTATGTTCAGCATGGTCAGATTATATTTCTGAAGTATGTCAAACTGTCTGAACTCTCATTGGTGTGCTTTCATCTCCTTCATGATCTGGTTTCTTTATAAATCTAGGCATGTACCTCATAGTGATCACAAAGAAGATGAAGGTGGGAGACTTACTTGGCCATGCTGTGTGGAAAGCTCTAAACTTTGACATCATTTCTTACAAAAAGACAGTACTCCACTTGAATGATGACCAGGTTGGTTCTTTTACCACCACTTACACTCCTCATGGCCCACTATAGCAGAAGCAGCATCCCAAACTGCACATTATGTCCAAACTGCTACATAGAGATCAAAAAGAGACAGCAGTTCTGTGTGACAAGCTGACTTGCTTCAGAAGGATTGAAGTCCTGTTTTAGTGACATTTATACATGCTGAAAGGTATCTTCACATTTTCATTAATAATCATATAGCCTTTTGCGGTTTTTAAAACTGTGAATAAAATAAATAAATAAATAAAGATGATTATCAAATGTTCAAACAATCAGTAGGTATGAGTTAGAGGTGTGCTAGATGTTTTTGAGTTTGATGCTTATTTTTGTCATTAGAGAACTGAGACTTGACTTGGATAAAAGGCTTTTGAAAATCTGGTGAGATTTCAAGTGAGGTTAACAGTGTCTAAATAAATAGAAGTCAGGCTTGGGAAGGTTTTAAGGCTTCTGTTTTTGTTTTTATTCACAATAGTTCCTATAGATGGCAGCAAACCAGAGAAGTAATACATTTTCACTTAATGAATTACTTACTCCAAAAATAGCTGACATTTTTATTGTACTTTCAAATTTGTCTATCAGCTTTACATCTTAAAATATGGAATTAAGTATTTTAAGATGTGTTTTAAGATTTAAATAAAAGTATCAGTTAAACTTTAGCTGGTGTAGAAAATCAAGCAGGTACCAGACTGCTGATTGCATCTTTCCTTAGGATTATATTAACCTTTTAAGTAAGGCTGGACACTAAGTGAATAACAATACACATTATGATATACATGTGATCAGTATCAATAAATAAAACATCTGGTAACAGATGTTTCATCGCTTACATAAAGTGTCATTCTGTAAATAATATTTTTAATGCAAAGTTGCATTAAAAGTCCACTAAAAGTGTCATCCTTGCACTGTAAAAAAGGAACTTAGGGGGTTATTACATTAACAAAAGAATATCATGTACTTTTAACTAAATAATTTCATGTTTCAGACAAAAATATGATACAATCATGTTGGATAAACAAGATATTCAACAACTTCACGTTTATGAAATTGAATCATGTTGAGATAACATGATTCATTATACACTGTAAAAAAGGAACTTAGGGGGTTATTACATTAACAAAAGAATATCATGTACTTTTAACTAAATAATTTCATGTTTCAGACAAAAACGTGATACAATCATGTTGGATAAAAAAAGATATTCAACAACTTCACGTTTATGAAATT
>CAEGAG010161767.1:0-12162 GCA_903067065.1 Brachyrhaphis terrabensis | reverse complement strand
GATTGTGAACTGAGAGACAAGACTCTGCTGCACCTTCTGTGTGAATAAAGGCCAAATGTGAAGCAACACCTCTTTTTTTTTCTGATTATAAAAAAATAAAGAAACATCTTTTAGCTTCCACAGCATGAACATATCTACATCCAAAAGCCCTGGGTCTACATTCTTTCCACTGTGCACCACCATTAAGGAGTCATGTGTTAGAAACAGCAACAAGCTGTGCAGAAAAATGCAAACAAGGTCCATTTTAGACATTTTAAAGTGCATTATGTGCTTTTTTTTTTTATCCTCACTGAAAGTCTGTCGCTGGGAGTACGTGAATGCAGCAGAGTGTCATCTCTCAGTTCGGGCACCTGTAAACAATTTATGTTACGTTTGCATACAGGGGCAACTGAAAGTGATTATCAGACAGTTTTACAGATGGAAGGAAAGAGAGTCATCCTGCCTGGATTCACCTTATGACAAGCTTCACTGTGTGGCATTTACAGTCAGCAGACTGAATAATATTCAGCGCTCCATGCTTCTGTTTTATTTGTCTCTCTAAAAGACAAAGAGTCTTTCTTGTCTGTGTTTGAACTTATTACATTCAGCTTTTCTCTCTGAGAACAATGAATCGTTATGGTTTTCTCCTTTAGGCACAGGCCTGTTGCCATTACGAAGGTTTTAAAACAGTAAAAGTAATTCACAATGTTTACTTAAGTACTTGTATTGAGAAGACACTCACTAAAGAAGTACCACCCATCGTTCTTATTAAGGTATCGCTGTTTTAAATCTAGTTGGAGCGCTACGAGTGTGCAGAAGCAGACTGCAGGCTAGCTACTGGAGCTGATAGCTGAACTAACCAGCTATCTGCTCTTATACTGCTTTTAAGAGCAGAAAGATAAAACAATATTATAATATCCTAACATAAAAACTAAATGTTGTGGTTACATATTCAACATAACAATTTTGGCCATGTAATACAGTTTTGTGCTAAATATTTGTGCAAATACTGTGAAATTGTGTTAGGTTACCACACTATAAGAATCTCATACCAGCCCATACCTAGTTACCATCAAGCAAATTGCTGTTCCCAGGTTTATGACAAGGAGTCAAGCTTCCCTGAGCTGCTGATGCTGATGGTGCCGTACATCAGGTTTTATGTTCTGAAATCTCCATGAAATGCATACGAAACAGAAAGCAAACGCTACATGAAACTGCAGCTACACTAACTCTTTGGAAATCAACTTGTGAAGGAAAGAAATGGATATTTGATTTGTTTGTTTGCAGTACGACCACCTCAGCTGCAACACAAACACATTTCTGGTATTCTAACTAGCACCGTCCACAGTGTAGGAATAGACTGGGTGAAATGAACACGTATATTTGGATGAATGTCCAGCGCCCACCACTGCACTGAAATACTTATTGCTGAGATGAACAAATACTGTAATTTCATTGTGTATGGACACTACTCCGATGTTTAAAAAAAATGTGCTGTCTATCTGCTCTAAACATTCCTTCATACTATTGGATCATGATTGAACATCACACAGACACCCTTATCTAAACTAACACAAGATCTGACAGGTTTGTCAAACACAGGCTGTGTAGATCTGTTTTCCTGCTCAGGAGGCTGAGTAAAACATAAAGGATCAACACTGTCACTGGTATCATGCACCGACAATATAACACAAACACAGGGGCTGCTGTGTTTCCTCAGTGACTTATCAGTGTGTTGTGCACTGATCTCAAAGCTGTTGCCTTGTGGGTTTCTGCCGAGTCCAACAGGAGGAAGTGCAGATGACAGCACAGAGGATGCTGCTCAAATTTCTTTGTGTGTTTGTGTGTGTGGTGTGCGTTACTCAAAAAAAGTTGAGTAAGTGAGCAGGAATGCAGCACCACTGCCCCCTGCTGGTTAAATTCAGATCCACACTTGATTGCAGTCAGCTGCCATTTTCTGTGCTTCTGAATACAGAATGGCAGGAGTGAGAAGAAGGAAGAGGAGTGATTAGGGGAGAAGTGAACTGTCTTTTCTCTCCCTTTTTAGTCAGTTTTGGATCATGATTGGAGGAACTGTCATCTCCCCGCAGTGTTTGAGTTTGTGTTGGCTTTTTCACAGAGCATCACAGAAGGTGAAACTAGTCATCACAGTGTTCACGCGTGCAGAATCAACAGTTCGATATATGTGTCCGTGTGCAGGTTCACCACACGTTCATCCTCCTCTCTGTGTCTTAGCTTGTTTATTTCTAAAAAACAAAAATGTCTTCATCCCTTCTACACGTTGGCCTCCGGCGCGCTGCCGTTGTTCATCTTAATGTAGACCTTGGGGTCGTCGTTGTGCTCATCTCGCAGGCGCTGGAGGTGGCGGCTGTGGCACAGGAGGTAGAAGGGCAGGCAGAATCCCAGCATGCTCAGCACCAGCAGGCCCACGTTCACCTGAGCATCAGATAGACAGAGTGATAAACAGTGATGCAGAACAGGGAACTATACTCTGTCATGCTGGTGTCTCAGTGTGTGTGTCTTACCCAGAGAGGGTCTCCCTCCAGGGGTCCCACCATGGCCATGAAGAGAGGCTGCTGCAGCAGAGCGAACAGAGCGCTGATCAGGGACTGCATGCCTGTCAGGCTGCCAAACTGAGAGGATGGGTACCTGCAGAGGACAAACAGAATGTGAGCATATTTGGACTGAAATGATGATTTGAGTTGGTCTATCTCATAAAATTTCAGAAATATAAAAATGTTTTTGAGGAATGAATGCTTTTCCTATCCCTTTGTAGCCCCTTTTTTGCTGCAATCATCTTTTAACCATGCCCCACACTTACACAGCAGCATACAGGCCTCCAACAGCAGAGTGGATGAAGCCTCTCACTATTGTGTGCAGGACAAAGGACAGAATCTGTAATGAAAAGAGAAAATACACATGTTGTCCTTTAGCAATCATTTTACAGCACAGCAGATCTATATTTAGCACCAGCTGGCTTTCATCTTTGCTAAAGGACATTCAGAACCAAATGAATAAATAAGAAGCAATATTAATTTTGTCCAGTAGGTGTCAGTAAAATACCAAGAAACATATTTTGCTTCAGTGTTGTGCAGCTAGGGTTGAGAGAACTGCCTGTATCTGCAGTGTTACCCCTCAACATAGGCACATGTTTGGAAATGTGAATCCCCAAATATCTATAACACTGCAGAGCAGCAACACACACACAGTTTCACACCTGAAGCGGGAGGTTTGGTACGATGCATGTGGCCCCGAAGCCAACCAGCAGCAGGTTGGTGAAGATGAAGGCTCTAGTTGCATTAATGATCTTCTGAATCTTTTTGGTTGGGCGCCGGGGCTGGCCGGGCTCACTGATTAGAGGGGGGAAAAAAATCAGAAAATTAAATAAAATATGTTTTAGGGCGGAAACATTTAATCGGGTTAATGGTTTATGGAAATAATCCACTAATTTAGTAATCGATTAATTAACTGGACAGACTTTGCTGAAAGAACAACATACCCAGAGCAGTACCATAATTAATCCAAAACTATACAAAATATATACATATTGAATTAAAAATCCTTTTAGTTTGCTAATGTGTTCTACCCAAAACTGCTCAAGTCATAGTTCTAGCCTCACCTGGTTTGTAGGAAAAAATATGTACAAAAATCTCCTATTAGGCACCTTTTCTATTCAACTATTAATTGGTTCAATCAAAAAATAGTCAGAATATCAGCCTTATTTTTTAGCTCCAGGTGCCTCCTTTATTACATGTGATCAAGCGTACACTGAAGTAATTCTATGTTAATGCATTTCAGCTAATAAAATGTTTATTTTATTATTTTAAAAAAGGAATTGAATTATTTGTTTATTTGTATTTTTATGCATTTCTAATATTGTAAAATTGTCAAACTAATTGGTAGAATAATTAAATACTAATGTAACTGTTAGTTGCAGCCCTGCTATGTTTTATCCTGTTTTCCAGCTGTTGCTTCTGAAACTCTAAGAGCTTGCACTCTCACCTTTTGACAGTCTTGTCGTTCTCATCCTCACAGTCTTTGAGCTTCCAGTCCATGACGTAGCCAATCACAGGAGAGGTGACCAAACACAGGAGCTGGAGCACGCCAAAGATGGAGGTGTAGACGCTCACTGAGGAACACACAGCAAAAACACATTTACTTATTATTCTTTCAGGCCAGATCTGGAGCACAACAGAAAAATGATGCATGATGGACAGCAAAGACAGCTGAGGAGGACAGACAGTGGAGGAGAGGATGAATGGAGGTGGTTAACCGGGCCTCAGAGCTCTTACCCACTTGCATCCTCTCCACTGTAACAGCAGCAGGAAGTAGGCATGACAGGGACGTTCAGAGGTTAAAGATAAAAGACACACAAAGCAGCTTCTGCATTTTTATGTGCAGCTTATGGGTGGTTACACTCACCTGTGTTCAGGTCTCCGTCTGTAAGGGACTCCAGGATGGTGTTCATGGCTCCCATGTAGAAGATGAGTCTTAGCTGTGTAACGCACATGGTGATGAGGCTCAGCAAGAAGATGGGACTGAAGATGCTCTTCATGAAAGACTGGGCTGCAGAGGAAATGAGGTGAGATTTAATAAAATGCTGTAGATGAGCGATCAAAAAGATATGAAACATAATAAAAAGTGTGATGTTTGACTGGTTGTGGCGGGTATTTATTTGGAGATATTTCATAATTTGCCCTCAGTGAACCCAATGCAACTCTGCTCTCTTTAAATTACTCAGTGATTCAGTTATGCAACACCCCCTAGGGCAAATCTTGTAGCAGCCAAACCTTGATTTGATCTTATCCAGCAGCTGGATGCCACTTCTGTACTCATAATCTCTCACATTGTCTTCTGATCACATCAACAGCAACAAGCTGGTAATGGACATTAATTGAGCATTATGTGAGGACTCAGGTCAGAATGTGGCTCCCCTTAGAGGAACTGATAATGATTCATTGATAATGGTTGGGCTTGTAGAGATTTGTCTAGTATCGCCCAGTGACACATTTTAATTATGACATTATGCAGGTAAACAACTTTGCTTTTAATCTAATATTAGGCAATGATAATAGGGGTTTTATTTAACATTCATATTTTCTTTATTTTGGGTCCCACTGAATGAATCAGATTGCAGCTGCTACAACATTTTAGATTTTGCCGACATGTTTTAAAAATGCATTCATATCCTATTGCAAGTTTGAACGAACTACAAGTGTACACTCATTAACACACGCTTGATGAGTGGTGATAGTATGGTACTGTGTCTAATATTTCAGCAGCAAAAGATCACAATGTGCCTTGCAGACAAGTACAAGCATGCCTGACTTTTGGTTTTCTGCACTAATTTGATGATATCACACTACTCCAGTCGCTTATTTTCAAATGCATGTCTTGAAAAGGTTTTCAATTCTCTGAGTTTTTCACATTTTGCCACTTTACAACCTCAGACTTCAATACATTTTAAGATTATCGGGATAATTTCAGCATATTTGGTGGACAACTGTCAGTTGGTAGGAAACAGATGGTTTTCAAAATTTCCACAACTAAAAATCTGAGAAGTGTGGTGTTGATAATGTGTTTGTAATAACGCATATTACAACCACTTGTTATCCTTTTTTGGTTTACGTCTATATATTTTGCATGCAGGCCAAAATGTTTATGCTTGGTTTCATTTGACCAAGTCAATTCTTCAGCAGTAAACGGAACTTTTTATGGTGTCCTTATTGTAACTCTTCCAATAAGGCCAGCTTGGTAGAGTCAAATCAATAAATCAACTTTATTTATACCATTAGGTATATTCAATTACATGGTAAACAGTAATAGTTTTCCAAAGGTCTGGTTGTCCTGTCATCAGACTCTCCAGCCTGACCTGTTGTTCTATTACAGAGTTACCACAAGCATCATGGCTGCTTTCCTTACATTCCCAGCAGCCTACTGGTTAAGATGGCCGGCGCTCTACATGGATTAAACAATGCTCTTTGAGATGTTCAAAGATTTATGTCTCCTTTTCTCCTCTTTGTTTCTGCCTATTAAATAAAATCCCAGTAAAATACATTGAAGTTTCCTATTTTAATGTAACAAAATGAAAAGTTCAAAGATTGTGAATAATTTTGAAGTAGAAATTGTCATCTAAATATTTCTGTTGCCTTCAGGTGTCATGGTGACACTTCTTAACCTGAATTAGGAGCAGGAGGATCCAAAGAAAAGCAGACGGTGGGTAAAGTTGATCATTAATGAAGCTTGTGAATATAAATGGAAAATGGACACTTCTGTCCATATGGTGAAGTACTACAACATCCCATTAGTGGTGAGTCCACAGATGGACCAGGTGGGTTTATTGCCTTGATCAACAGATACCCATGTCGAGCTAATCACTGAAAATGTTTGGTCATGGCCACAAGAAATTGGGATGTTTTCCAAGCCCTTGTAGCCATGAATTATTAGAATCTGATCACGGTCCATTAACCACGGCATAGGGCAAAGAATGAGCAACCTAGGACAAATTTGTTGCAGGTTTCCATTGCAGCTGGGCTTTTAGAAACAAAAAAAAAATAGTTTGTTTCTGAATATCAATCAGCCACAGGAAAAATAGGTCCTGTCTTATTTCCAGAGAGGGAAGCCAGTGAGGTTTACATACCAAAACAGTACACACTGATCTCTAACAGAGAGTTTGTTATTACATCCTCATAATTTATGACTGTTACAAACACATTATGAGCAATTTTTAGGTAAAGCCAGAAACTAATTAATAACTAGCTAAGTCAGAAGGTCATGCTTCTTCTCCACATTATTTCCATTAAGAGAATCAATCATTTCAAGAAACTCTTGAAGATCAATTTCTCATTGGCTTTCAAATGCAACCAGATTTTGTTCTTAGAACTTCCTTCTGGTTTTAATGTATTTTATTCCTTTCTTGTCTATCCTTTACTATCTATATTGTTCTTTGTAAAACGCTTTGGAGCTTATAAAGTGCTACATACACAAAATTGACATTGACTATAGAGTTCCGGACAGCTGCTCTCAATAGGGTATGCAGACATAAATATGAAGTGCACACATGTTTGAACCAGTTAACCCCAAACAATGCCTCTCTGGAGCTCCCTGCCAGAGCGCCACGCCTGCTGAGCGACTTTCCTAGAAATTAGTCGGAACTGGTTCTACGGTCTATTTGGTATCAAAAGGATCAAGAGGGAACCCAACAGCCTGCTGCTGGGAGAACCTGACCCTTAGGAAGAATTTAGAGGCCCAGGAGAGGCCTGGAGGGTTGATAGAGGTGACAGGGGTCGATGTAGTGTGGAAGTGGTGCAAAGGATTCTTCTGTAACTGCTGCATAGGCCAAGTCTCTCTGTTTATTATGTAGGGCTTTTATAACTAAAAATCTGAAGACCGTACAGGTGTTTTTACACATTCTTTACATAAAAAGAATGCGTAAAATGGTTGTTAGCTTAGCTAACTCACTATTTTCCCATTATTTTTCTTTTATGCATCAGTTTAATTTACAGTTTCTATCACTAACAAACTGAGTGCTAAGGTATGTTCAGCAGCTAGCTGCTAATCAGGCACGGGCTGAGATTCTCACAGTACCTTATTAGGGCTGAAGAGTGGCACTATTTTAGTCTGTTCTTCTGGACCTGAAATATTACAAACAACTGAATTCATCCTTTTTTTTCAAATTGAAAAAATGTAACAGCTTTCTTTCAGCCAGCTGACTGACAGTGTGCAACATAAATGCATTAGGCGAAGCTTCACTCTAGCTGGAGAAAGCTTGATGTTCTTTCAGTTGTTATGCCATGTGCATGTATATCTGGATATGACTACAATCCTAATTATTTGGTTGCCACTAGCTTATCGGGATAAAAAAGTTAAAATTAGCTTAAAGTGATATTTCATTCTAAGAACCTCAAAGTCAGGAATCATTTCCTTCATGGCTTATCCAGCAATCTGATACCCAAGATGCTCACATGCACATTATTGTTTAGCTGACCCAAAGTAATTGTGGATGATGCTAGTTAGTACCAAATCATTTAGGCACATGTTATCAGTTTTATTTTGGGATTCTGGCTTCCTCTCAAACGAGCATGCTGTTAATATCAGCTTGTTCGAATCAGATGGGAATAAAGCCTAAAAAGAGAAGCTGAGACAGAAATCCCCTTTCATTGCATGGCTTTGATTTTACCACACCTTCAGAAATTGGTTACCTCTTACTTTTTACTACCAGCTTCAGTCTGATCTGCACCGTTGCAGAATTTCAAAGTGAGATGTTCCTTCTGTGACTTACACTCTTCGCTGCCCTTGCAGTTCACCTCCAGGTTTATGGTGGACAGGCACAGTTTGTTGGCGTCCTGCGCTGACAGATCTGTGGACGGCTGCTGCGGCTGCTTTATTGCATTGCCCACGCTGAGTCGGCGGCCCACCGTGGTCACCTGCCGGTAAAACTGCTTCCCAGTGATCTTGTGGTCAAAGCCCAGCCAGCTGAATTTGATCTTTACCCTAAAGGGATGCAGGAATGGGTAAGAGACACAGAAGGTTCTTTGTGAGCCCATATATCTTGCAAACATGCAACATGACAGCTGAAAAAATATAAAAGTAAGAAGAAAAGCTGAGAGAATAGAGAAAAGAGAAAAAACACCCTTAAAGAACCGTATGGAAGAGAGCAAATCCTGCCAATCTTCTGGCTTTAGGTTCTTTCCTCTTTAGGGCTCAGTGGGTTCTGCTGCTTTACAAGAGGATTTACCAGATTGAAGTGAGCTGGTATATCTATGCAATCTGCTATGTGTGTATTTGAAGGCTAAAGTATCAATGTCTTGTTTTGTAACAACCACAAACTACTGTGTATTTTAATGGGACTTTGTAAAACAAGTCAACACAAGGAGGGGGATAACAAAAATAATTTGGATTTTTTGTAATTAGTTCTGAGCGAATCTGACTAGAGCCACAATGATTAATCGTGATTAATTGATTATTGAAATAATTGACAAATAATTTAGTAACTGAAAGAACAACACCTCAGAACAGCAATTATTCAAAAACTGTACAAAAAAATTTATATGAGAAAAAAAAAGTATTTTACAGAAAGTATTTATAGAGTGAGCATGTCTTTTGGTCTTACGTAAAGTCCATGTCCTCTGGACCTGGGAAAGGCTCGAGAGGCCAGTTGATGAAGCAGTTGAGGAAGACGAGGCCAGCGCAGCCAGCCCAAACCACCAGGATAGAGATGAAGGAGGCACCTAGCTCATAAATCACCTGGAGGCAGACAGACAGAAGCCAAACAAAAACATCATAATGGAAAATCAATAACCCATCTTTTGCTGTCTTTTAGGACTGAACAAATTGGAGCAAATCAAGAACGGCGTGAAGTTTGAGGATTTACCTTGATGCCAGGAAACGTGACGGCAGAGGAAGCATAGGATCCAATCATCAGGGCGATGAAGGTTGACCTCAGGTCTCCAAACATGTTGGGAAGCTAAAAAAAAACCACATGCACATATTTGTGATGGTCATATTTCTCACCTATTCAGATTTGCAGGGTTACAAGTAATCTGACAGGATCTTGGTGCATCACTTCTACTATTAATTTAATGCTAAACTGGACGTTAATAAGCATAAATAAGGTTATGTGATTCCACAAGAAAATGGTTCCAGCATCAACATAAAATGCAAAAAATGCTCTGGAGGAAACTAGATACTTGTTGATTTTTTTAATACCACAGAGCAAACAATGCTATTTTGTGCATTTTCATCGACGTTTTTTAGTCTTTTCTGTCTCATCTCACCAGAGAATCCTCTTCCACATGTTTACTGTATCCTGAGTTGCAACCAGTCAGTGTTTTACTGACTGGAAAAGACTTTCCTCTTTTTGTCTGCTATTTTCTTTAAGTCTTAATGAAGCTGCTGATTATTTAAAGCACTTCTTAATAAATCACTCCAAATACAAATACACATCAAACTTTTCATATTTTTACTATCAGCTACAATTTGTATAACTTTCCTTCTATTTCACAATTGAGCCCAATTTTGTTGTGTTTAATCACAAGAAATTGTCATGAAACGTATTGATTTGTGTGATTGTACTGAGACCAAATGGTGAAAAAGTTGAAGCAGAATGATTGCTACAGTGTACTGAATGTGAGCTGAAAGCTTTACTCTGCAGGATTAAAGCGTTCAAGCTGATACACAAAATTATATCTATTGGATTTCCTTATCTAAAATCAGATTTTAGCTTGTGCTTCGAACAGCTCTGGAGGCTCTACACCAATCTTTGTCAACCAACAAAAGGTCATCGACTGGAAAAGAATGTGGTAAAATACACACATGTTGAGAGACGATGTTGAATCCCACAGATTTCTGATAAAGCTGTTCAGTAGTGAATTGAACTGGGTGAATATCACACCATCTGTGTTCTGGTGTTTGCAGCAGTGGAGTGAAGAAAAAAGGCTGGGGTTGCATTAAGTCATGCACAGCTCAAAAAGAGGACACCACGTTCTCAACCAGACGAAACAGTAAACAGTGCTTTTCAGGAAGTCAAAAGCACAGAGCAGTGAACACATGTCTGAGTGATTAATCATCTCTGTGATGTATGTCAGCCTTAAACACTTTGTTGTTATACTTTTGTGACATTTGAATTATTTAGAGTGGTTTCTAGAAGCCACAGAACTCAGCAGCAGTGAAACAAATGAGGCTGATTGTTAAAGGCAGTATTATGGGTCACGTATAGTTTTTCTATCCTTCTCTAACTTGTCACGATTTATCCATCCAGGTAAAATGTTCTCCACAGGTGTCTAGAGTAACCAGCTTCCTGAACCTGCTCAGCACAGACAGATGTCCTCCTTTGGACTAACTGGAGCGTAAAGTGAGATCCCAGGAATCACTGTAGGCCCCACAATTCAAAGCAAATTAAAAACTTTCCACATTCTCTGCAGCAGTACAGAACCAAATAAGTCTAATTTGAAAACCATAAAGGGAGAGATAGGGTAAGATGGCTAACCTACGTTCTGACCCAAAGCTGCTTTTTTTTTTGTCCAAAAGCGATCGTTATACCATTTTTTTTTTATTACTTTTTTTAAAAAATAGAACATTTTATCAGCTCTAATGGTCTTTTTTTGATAGCTGTCAGACAGGAAAGCTTGTTGTGAGAAACAGGGACATGCAGCAAAGGTCATTGGACTGGGGCAGCCATGTAGAGGACTAAGGAGTTGCATATCTTTTACCCTTGCACCACCACCAAGCCTGAAAAATATGTACTTTAGGCAATATTTTTACTACACTGTACTATTTGATTTTACTCAAGTAAAATTTCTTTATACTCTGGCAACTGCGACTAACTGCGCTGAACGAACAACAAATTTGTTTTAACCATTCATTCACCAGGCAATGACACACACAAGCACTTTTTGCTAAAAGTTTCAAAAGCGTTACATTGAACAAAATTGAGTTGGAAAAATGTTTCTTTCTTGTTTATTTTGTAATCATGTTATTTACATGATTGGTAAATTTTTAAAATACCAAAATTTCCACATAATTTTATATTTTGGTCCATCTGATGCAAGTTTTAAATAATAAATGATTGATGTTTTCATCAGTTACTCAGTACTTGAGTAACTTCTTGGATGGCTACATTTTACTTGAGTAAAAATAGGTAAAGTAATGCTACTCTTGATTACAATGTTTACATATGCTACCCTACTATACACACAGCGAAGCACAGGCCTGTTTTTAAGTCACTCTGAGATTTTCTCAGGGTTACTATGAGTTTAAGTCGCAGCTAAAACCAGTGTTTTCCAAAAACATGTGACAATCCGGTCTGTGCTGCTGCTCACGAAAGATGCAGTTTGGATTAATGGATTCGGTCGCGATGTGAAGTGTGAGTGAGCATGTAGCTGGGAGGAGCAGCTGCTCGGCCTGATGAGATGAAGATTAAAGTGTTTTTCTAGCTAGAGGAAAATAAACCAGATCAGTCAGGCAGTCAGTGGTCTGTAACTGTTACACATGAAGGAACAAAGAAACAGCTGTGGGTTCAGACCACAATGCACACAGCTGCAACTTTAACTGGAACAATCCCAGAACAGAAGAAACGAGTACTGAGATGAGATATGACTGACTCTGAACATGCTTCATCAGCTGACTAACATTACCGTCATTTCCTAAAACGAAAGTAAAAAATATATTTTTTAAATGTGCTTA
>CAEGAG010161766.1:0-15685 GCA_903067065.1 Brachyrhaphis terrabensis | reverse complement strand
AGATCCATGAACGAGATGTAGCAAATATGAACGGGAAGCCACCCAGTGGCTGAAATAAATTACTACATTTAAAACACCTTAATAAAGTGTTTTAAAGTGTCTTTCTAAGACACTTTAAAACATATATAAGGCGCACCGGATTATAAGGCGCTCTGTCTGCTTTTGAGAAAATTGAAGGCTTTTAGGTGCGCCTTATAGTGCAGAAAATATGGTATAATGTGGAAAAATGTCCTAAAAACTGTAACAGTCGTTGGTTCTGCTATGTGTGATGAAAAATGTATCACAGCTAGGTTTGAATATTATATAGACTACTGTTGTCAGGTTGTTTCTAGTCTAAAGTGTTTGGGCAGCTATCCGACTCTAAAAAGAACATATACCATCATAAACTATGTGGAGATGTGATTAAATGCACATACACTGTCCACAAATGTGACGGATGGCATAGACTTTAATTTAACTAGAGCTCCTTCACGGATCTTCATAGGTTGATAATGTCTGTAAAGTAACACACAAGCAGCAATTGACATAAGACCTGATAATTAAAAAAACGATTATGAAATTAAAGGTAAATTCTTACATTGTCTTTCTACAATAACAAAAATGAGTTCTTAGTTGCTTATGATTAACATGATGTATACCTAGGAGTTGTTTTGCAATTCAAATTTTAAAGGATTCCTTTTTGAACATTCAAATAGACACATTTTGGGGAATAGTTTTAACTTAGTAATTTCCTCTTAGGCCTGTGTATATTCTCAGTCACCTGAGCCATTTCTCATCTTAGGTAAATTTTTCCTGCAGGAAATGGTGAGGCCACTTCTTGTTAGCTGCTCTTCCGGCTGAAGATAATTATCAGCAAGCATGCAACACATCAGATTGGTTGAGGTTGTCCCCACAGCACTGTGCTTCAGCTTGCTCATTCTTACATTTTCCTTCTACAAACTTGCAAATTGTAAGTGGGTGATGTTTACACACTTAATCAAAATCCTAAGACATTACATGCTAGCAGATCTTA
Organism: Brachyrhaphis terrabensis; assembly: GCA_903067065.1. Classification (NCBI taxonomy): domain Eukaryota; kingdom Metazoa; phylum Chordata; class Actinopteri; order Cyprinodontiformes; family Poeciliidae; genus Brachyrhaphis; species Brachyrhaphis terrabensis. The sequence continues at coordinate 14,673 of CAEGAG010161766.1, read as the reverse complement.
GTTAACTTTCAAAATGTTAAAATAGAAATAGGAGCCAGAAACAAAACAAATATAGTAAGCAATTATTGAAAATGACATTTAGATTCCAACAATCTGTAACTCTGTGAATACATATTCAAGACCATTATTTGTCTCCCAAACTACTCTTATTGATGACTTAAACAAATATTAGGCATGCTTAATTTTTCTTTTTTGGTGTCTTCAGAGGTTCCATATAAACAACCTTTTTTACAACCTGTACAACTCACTTGAAAGACAAGATAACATCATTTACAAAGAAATATTCAGAGTCTTTAAGGTCAAAGGTTATTGGGACACTTTGACCTTGAAATATCTGTTCACTCTTCTTGGCCAAAATCCCCTAAATGTGTCGGATTTTGAGAGAATCTCACAGATCTTTTCAGCTCAACCCAAATATTTTCAGTCTGGGCCTTTTTAAAAATGTAACCAAAGGAGATACTACACATCTACTGCATTTAACTCAACACCCAAAGTCCAGCAGAAAATGTTTTGAAGTTTTATTTCTAGAACTGTGATTAAAACCCAATTGACTCAACAAGTTCTCTTTAACTTTTCAAATGACAACTCCAGTTTCTTATATACAATAAGTCAATATTAGTGAGAGAAACCAAGGATGCGGGACCAAGTAACTTATCCATGGGGAGATGACGTGTACACATTTTCGGTGGTCACACTGCTGCTTTTAGATTGCTTAGTGTCGTCTATAATCACCCTGCTTGAAAAGTAGTAGTAGACGAACAGGAAAAATCCTGTAAACACAGAATGAGTTGTTTTGCTCATTTTCCAGTTTTATTTACTGTGAAATTCAAAATGTTAATGGTCACGTTTACTCCTACCTTGAAATGAATTAAGGATGGTGAAGATGTAGAAGGAGGGAAGGAGCAGAGGGCCGTAGCTGAAAAAAGCAAATCCCCAGGTGATGCCCAAGAGGCAGAAAAGACCAAGAAGAGAGAAAAATCTTTTCTTGGTGGAGATGTCTTGGGTTTTTGTTTTTTTGGATGAAAAGTGTTTGATCTGCACAACAGTTACTATAAAAACTGTTAAAGTGAAGATGAACACAATGCTGTAGTAACCAATGTTCACTCCTGTGTGGATTGTATAATCAGGGATCCAGCACCTGAAAGTCATGACAGAAATGCAATTATTCTAGAGAAAGACAATCAAATTTAAAATCCAGTATATAGTTAATGTTTCCTTACATAGATACTGAGGTTCCATTGTCATCAAAAACTTCGATGAAACCATATTTGCTCGAAGCGAGAAGTCCAACAACCACCACAGCTGGAACAACTGAACAGACAAAAATTATCTATTACTGAAAAATACAAATATTTTTCTTCTTGATTTTATAGTGTGCACTTAAACTGATGTTTTATCCTCGGTTCTCTTACCCCATCCCGCGATGCAAATCTTGCACATGTAATATTTGATGTCTGCGGAGATCTGGCGTAGATTGAAGTACAGGTGCAAGGCCTGCATGAAGAACCATGTGAATGTGGCCAGCATGCTGTAGTGCAGAACTGCTGCCATCGCCACACAAGCTGCTAAGACCTTCAGTTTAGCGATTGACTCATTTACCAAGAAGCAAAGATTCAGGAGGAACAGGGCGACAAAGAGATTCATGAGGATCTTTACAGCCTCACTGGCTTTATTTTTCCTGTGAAGCAAATTGGTTTGTGTTAACAACATGGTTCAGAGAGGAATAATTAATATCGAAAAGCAGACTTTTTGATATTACCTGACCAGAAAGTGCATGAAGAGAGCCACGCCCAGGAAGAACATGGATATGCCACAGCCAGCCTTTGTGATTTGGGTCAGGGTTTTCAAGTCAGATGAACTTATAATTCCAGTAGAACTATTACCATCTTTGCCAACAGGCAACGATGACTGGTTCGAAATAAAGAAATGTATTTAATAAATCACAAAAATGTCAAAAGGGACTTTAAAATATTGTATACAATCTTCTTACCATGAGAATAGCAAAAAATGTAAGATGAGAGCAGTTGCAAGTAATTCTGCCATTGACTTCTGTTGTCAGACAGCCCTCTGTGGTCCAGTTTGCTTCAGTCCCTGAAGGACAATAGGAACACAAAGAAAAAACATTATTGAATTTTCATAGGTGAGAACAATATGGGATAAAATTTGACACTGACCTAAATTTTATTTCTTCTGCCGTTACATTCACATGCAAGTGAACAGTCAGTGACAAAACATTATGAAACTTTGCATTAAGTAAAAAGGTAAGATTTCTTTCATTCAAATTGAAAAAATATCTCAGACTATAATTAAGAGGTCACAGGACTGATTTTCTTTTTCACTTAAGTCAACTAGTAAAACTAAAGTCTACATTCCAGATATTTTGAGTCACTAAAATGAAATTGAGTTAAATCAACTGATATCTTTCAATACCATTCCTGAACCTGCAGTTAGAAACTTCATAGGACACTTTTTAAATATGCATAAATTGAATCAACCTACCATTATCATTTTTTCCATCCCATGATACACAAGTGGCGTTAAATCCAGTCTGTATCAGTGTAAAAAAAAAATAAATAAATATCAGCCTTAATCTGTGTAACTAAGTTTTCATGAAACTTGTTAACATATTTACCGTGTTCACATTAGTGAACTGAATGTTGATGGTTTGTGAGAGATTAAATATGTTTGCTCCCATTTCAATCCCCAGCATTTCGTTATTGAAAAGGGAACGATTCTGGTCAATCTGTTGAGAATGAAATGTAGTTGATATTAAATTACTATGTCTGAGTTTTAGCAAAACAAGATCATCTTTGGGTTTTACCTCAGGAATATCTGGAAAAAGCAAAACTCCAGCAAATGATCCATTGTTTTCTACTGCCATTTTACTGGCTTCCTCAGGAAGGTAAACACTTTTAGAGAAGTGAATCACCTCATCATTTTCCTGGAGAATCTGTTACAGGCACAGCTTGTTTAGAAGAACTCAGATGATGGATATATATTTGTGATTACTTCTCTATTTTCTCATGTCAACAAGCTCTACTTACATTTACATTCCCACCTGATATGAAACCAAAGTTCATGCTTGTTTGATTCTGTTTTGGCAGCTTAGCAATCACCCCAGTGACATTTCCCATTTTGATCTCTGCTGTGCTTGCATTGCCCATCAGACTCAGTTTGGAAGCAAGATCATTCATGATATTCCTGAAAATAATTTAATACAGTATTAGTCGACAGTAATATTGCTGACGTAGTGACACATAGAGCCTGTAGTTTGCTTGTCATCCTCGCATTATTGAGATTAAAAATTGACTTACGCTGCTTCTGCTGTATTCACAGGTGTGTTTGAAGCATTGAAGTTTAAGGTTGTCTCTGCCCTTTTCCCTGGTAGCTCACAAATTACATGTTTTGTGCACTGGTTTGTGTTAACAATATATTCAGTCCTGCTTGAGCCTGCAGGCACACACACACACACACCCATAATAATATGTGTTACACATTTGCTTTAAATTCACTTATAAATTCAAAAATTACCGTAACATTGTTGTTCTTGACTGATCAGATTTTTTACACATAGGCCCTCATTACTCAGTCTGATATTCTTGAAACCTTAAAGCAAAACATAAGACCTTGTTAGGAGCAATATTGTTGCTAACCAACCTAATGCTGATGGACAGACTTACCTGTTTTTAAGCACCTGTGAAGATTTAGGATAAAGCCTGAAGGTGAAATAAAGATGGTTTATTTTAAAATGAATTTATAATGATGAAAGGAGCAATATATACTTTATCACCAATAGGGGGCAACCTTGCCCTGCTGTTGATAAACAAATGACTTGCCTGTTGGATTGTACAACATTGATGGCAAACATGAGAAATTGTAAGATGCGTTCAGCAGCAGTACAATGTCATGCGTTTGTAGAGACGTTTCAGATAGATTCAGACGGTAATGGGTGCTGTTGTTCGAAATTACTGTTGTGTTGCAGTTGAAATTCCTGCAACAGTCTGAAAATACATTCAACCAGAAACATTTAGTCACCAAGATGGAAACTTTCATGGGTATTTCCAAAATGGACCAGGAAAACTGTACCTGCGTATGTTTTGTTTGCCTGGATGTTAAAACACAAGTCAGTTTTATTCTTCTCTTGAAAGATGACCTCTTGAAAACACACACACAAAACCACCGTGTATTTACTTGTGTTTGTTATATTTACTTTAAGAAGAACAGAATTTCATGTTTGTAAAGCCAAACTTACTTGATGGGAAACTTGCATGAGAGGTGTATGTATGGGCTGAAGTATCAGGGCTGATAAACAGTATGTTTTTGATCCAACTTCCATCTGTAAGAAACACCAGATGAATCAATGAACCAATAATGTTAAACAATACATATCCATCAGCAGTACCCTTTCACTACTTACCTGTGGCTTCACAAAAGAAGTTCTGGAACACAAACCCCAAAAAGAAGATAAATATCTTTAAAACCAACATCCAGCGATGATGCGCAACCAGTGGTGACATTTTCAGAGCATACAGAAGAAATTAATTTGGTCAAAGGCAGATAATATAAGTTTAAGTCCTGTTTCAAAGAACAGCTGCGTCTGTTACATGATTCAGAAGAAATGTGCATTGCCTTTTTCTACCAAGTGTAGACGCCTATGTGGTGTCATAAAAATACTATTTCACTTGCAAATAATGCGTCAGTGTTCCACAAGAGTATTTTTACTTTTTTTGGTGCCTATTTTCCTAAAGTGTAGATGAAAGGCAGCCTCTGTTTGTTTGACATATCAGTTATCAGTTTTCCAAGGAGTATTATAGCCATCAAGCTTTTAATTTTGCATTGTCTTGCCAATCTAGCAGGGCTAAACATTGCTTACCAAAATTAATAACAAATTTCATTGGAATTAAGCATTTTTTTCTCGTTTGTTTCTCTTTATAGTGAAGGAATGTTTTTCTTTTTTTTTTTTAAGTAGATTTACACTATAGAAACACTTTCTGTGTGCCACGGCCATGTTAGTTCAGCTGAATAACAATAATTTGTCCCAAACATTTGTTAGTGAGATTATTTAACTTTATGACCCATTTCCCCATCTGTTTGAACTCCCCCCTTGACACACACACCCATGCCCCCCTCCCCCCACACACACCTACATATATATACATATATAATATGACAAGAGGCATGCTTAAAAAAATATCAAAGTAATACCTGTGTTTCTATCTTTTTTAAAAGTGGCTCTTTTAATGATTCAGGACTTGGAAGACTTAGCATAATTGCAGGAATCAGCTGTTCATGCTCCAAAGACCTTCAGCGTGACTGAAATATAACAGCTTCTCACTTATTGTCTGCTAAGTTTAAATGTTTTACCCCAATAGATGAAATTGTAATTTGAAAACTCCTTGTTTAAAATGTCTTAGTGGTCTGGTTTTATGTACTGAGACATATATGTGTGACAAAAAAGTAAAAAAAAAAAATTAAAAAAAAGAAATCTGGGGGAGAAATGCTGTTTCACTGCATTGCATTTAATTGTTATTGTATGAAGCAATATGTTGCTAACAAATATCATCACTCTTCTCTGCAATCAATCTAAATGTACGCACTTGCTTTTGTAACAGAAATCTAAAAAGTACGTCCACTCTGCCAGATAGTTTTACATGATCAAACATTCCCCGGATCTCTAAGCGATATGATGCAAATGAAGTAAACAAAAGCTGCCAAAGTTCAACAGTCTTTTTGAAAGGATTGATTCATAGCTGAACATGGTGACAGTTGTCCATTTGTGCTCCTAATAAATGAGGAGTACATTGGAGGTGATAAAAAAAAAAACACAGAAAATTCCAACACTTCTAAAAAAAAAAAAAAAAGAAATTCTTTTTTTTTTAAATAGCTGGTTGTGTAAATTTCCTATTTGTATAACATACAGTGCATTTATTTTCATCTAATTGGACACCCTGTTAAAAAGAATTAATTAATTTTAGGTCAGCATAATTATTAAATTGCTTGTTAATTCTAAAAGCCAAAGTATTTACCAAACGTTGTCCTTCTAATACCCATGCCGTCTATATTATAGATGCAGCCTTATCTTTTATGTCTTTCTCTGTGGAATATTTTGGACTTGGTTGCAGAGGACTTTGATATGCGTGTGACGTTCTATTTACTTTTCCTAGGTGATATGCTGATGTGTTGTTAGGCTGTTTCAGCTCAGCCCAATATCTACCACATCTGTGTCGCAGTTGTCCTCCTCTTTCGTCACCACAGCACATATGAGTGAACAGTTTGTGAGGCTTAAGGCTTGTGCACATTAGAACCAGAGGAAATCTCCTCCCACTATCACTATTCACTCTATACAGATATACAGATATACAGATATCTATAGATTTCATGAGAAACTTCATATTTCAAAGTGGAGGGGATAGAGGAGTATTGATGCCTCGGGCTTCTCCTAAACACCGGACTGTAGTGGGGATGGAACCATGATGTTACATATAAGAAAGCACAGTTCAGACTGTCCTTGAAGAAATTTTGCTATTTCACTACTCACACCCAGGTGCTACATATCAGTGATGTTCACAAGTATTTTTTTTCCAAATGAGAACTGAACCAGACATACGTCGGTTAGTGAGATTTGCCATTGGTGAAGCAGCTTTATTTGGCTCCTTGGTGGTAGTTACTACATCCTCAGCATGTGTTCTACAAAGGGCCTGGATGAGTCATCATTCGATTCAAGTGTGTTGAACCAGGGAGAAAACTAAAACATGCAAAGTACAATAATAAGGAACTCAGAAGTATTGAAGACAAACCCAAAAGTAAATGAAAACACAAACACCTGTAACTCATGACACATTTGTTGTCATTTTTATAAGGCTACAGTTAACATTAACTGATTTATATGAGCCATGAGTACTCCATAATTTACTAATATCACTGGCCAGTAATCAAACACATTTACATGGCATACAGTAGCAGTCTGTTGCTCACACACTGGCTTCCATAAAGATGGTTAATAAGACCCAAGTCTGAGGCAAGTCATGTCCCAAGACTTTTGAGCACAAGTCTAAGTCAAGTCTGAAGTATTTTATTTTTTCATGTGTTTCAAGTGAAACCTCTGAAACCTCAAATCTCTGCTACATAACTTTTAAAAAGTCTGCTAAACTTCTTTTGTGGAGAGCACAAGCAGCCTCATAGTCACTGACTCCAAAAAGATCCAACAAGCTCACAAAGAAGGCTGGCTTTGTTCCGGGAATTGCTCTGGAGCCTCTAGAGATGATTGTTCCAAAATGAATGCTTCATAACGTGAAGAACATAATGGAGAACACTGACTATGTCTTAATGAGACTGTATTTCATCAGTGGAGTATCTTTAATCAGAGGCTTTTTCATATGTGAAATAACAGAAAAATACAGGATATGCTTCTTGCTTGCCCACAACCACCATTTACATTGACTCCTTAAAGAAGCTTGGATATGAGTTATTCAGTTCCCTTCTGAGATTAATAAAGTATTGAACTGAACTTAATTAAAATAACCATATCAGATGTTAATTTGCAATTTTATAAATTTCAGTAGAAAAAAAAATCTTTATAACTTTAAAACAATATGGAATCTGTTCATAAGAAACAGATTACAGACCATAATTGACTGCTGAAGAATTAGAAATATTTTATTAAAATGATGATATATACTGAATAAAAAGATAAATTATTTATTAATTTACTGGACTGTGGCCCTTTGACCCTTCATGCTATAATTTTGCTTTTATAGCAATGGCTTTGATTCTTGGCGAAACCTTGAGAATACATTAGCACAGGTGTTTCTAATAAATCTATACTGTACATTTAAGACATATATTCACATGGTGAATCACTGGTTAAATTTCCTGTTTTAAGTTGTTGGGGAAAAAAAGGCTTTTTATGTATTTTTTTTACAAGTTTTGTAGTAATTAAAGACTTTTATATCTTGAAATCAAGAATGGTGTATTTTATAACATTTCTCTCTTAAGATTTCAGGTGACTATTTTATTTTTTTTAAATATCATAAGGTTCCCAGCCAACAGTGACCATATTAGCTTATTGGCAGGTGTTTGTATATATGAAGTATCACTGACCAGTTTTGACAGAAGCGTGAAATGGGTTTTATACCTCAAGGCCACTCGATAAACATGCAGAATGGGTCGGCACAGGGAGAGGTGGATTACAGAAGATGAACTTCATATGAACCTGCAGTGTGAAAAATGTGCTAATGCTGCCTCCTGGTGAAGATTTGACAGCCGGTGCTACCAGTGCAGATGATGAAATATTTAACACAGCATAGGCTTAAATATGACAAAGGGTATTGTTGGTCTGACAAATTTGGGTCTAAGAAATTATAAATGTTTCAATATTTATTATAAATTGGAAATCTGATCAAGTATAGATAAACTCACTTGTTTTGATCATTTAAAACAACACAACCTCCTTGTTGATGTGAACAAGTTGATAACGTCTTAAGATGGAGCCTGGAGGCTGCAAAGCCAATTAGCAGCTCACAAGCAGAAAAAAAAAAATAATTTAAGAGATGATCATGGTCATAGGTTTAATTAATTGATGGAGTTTTTATTGATAGTTTGGAGTCAGTGAGCCATGTGGTGATGTCATTGTTGTCTTCATCATTAGCTTCTCACAATGAGCTTCATATTGACAGGTTAATGTGGACACAAGAAAAAAAAAAAATCAAGATTTCTGACCATTAAGCAGCTATTTCTGTCATTAAAGAATCAACATATTTAATGAATTACACCGGGAATAAATACTATGATTGTTATTGTGAGTCATTTGAGTAATATGTGTATTTTTGCTGCTAAATAAAAAAAATACACTTTTGTTTCCAGGTGCTATATCCGGCACAGCCAAAGATATTTTATTGTTCTCAGGCTTTTTTGTTGTTTTATGCAGCAGCTACAAAGCACTGCAGATAGAAAGCCACAAGCTTTGTGCCGTATGACAGATGAATATTTGATGTCCTTTAATGGATCTTTTTCTGTCAAGCTGGAGCACCGGAGAGCTGTCTGGTCGGCATTTGTTTTGGAAAACTTCCCCGATGAATTTTGCTGTTTGTCTGGTGGAGCGGCTCGGCAGCTGCTGCTGTTCCAGCCATGGAGATTCCCAAGAAGACAACTGGTGGATATTCTGGCACTTCATGGTAGAACACAGTAGTTTTGTGTGCACACAAACTTTAAAACCGAGCTCCCTAACCCTTTCCGTGAACTAGTAATTTCTAAGGTCAATTGATCACCCAGCACAGGCCTTGACTACATACTCACCAAAAAATCAGCTAGATATTTCTATATTTATATGAACTAGATATGAATGTCATGTCTAATCCTGTTGAAGAGATTACAATCTTAGCACACGAGAGATTAGACCTTGCTAGTCTTCCGAATTAAAAAAAGTGACATTGAGGCATCGCAGTTACACATTTGCTGGATGACCTCATCCTCCATACGGCAAAATCTATAGCTATCTAGCAGAGACGTCACTTAGAGTAATGTTTCACTCTTGGCCGGGCAGAGTAAAACGATCGTGTGTTTGGGAGTCTTAAGAGTTTCAGATGAAGAATATGAGGAGAAGAAGGAGGAGCAGGTTTAGCCTCGTGCTGGAATGTGGGATCTCCGATGGTGTCTTCTTTTCCAAAGCACCTGTTTTTATTGAATTTGCATGTTTCAGCCTGTAATCCCAACAGTTCCATTCTTTGCATTTATTTGGTTTGGAATTTTGTATTTAAAGAAGCAATAAAATCTGGATACTATTCAAATAATAGTTTATTTACCATAAATCAAGAGTGTCTTAATCACTAATCAGCCAAGAGGTCGACTCTGGAGTTTTCCACCCAGGAAAACAAAGCAATCACCTCAAATTGCATTAAAAGTGAAAATCTTTGCTACTTTTGTTTAAAAATTTCTTTACGTTAAGATATTCATGGTAAAAGCCAATTATCTCGTATTTTCCTAAATTTCATCACATTGCATTACCATCTCGCTGCCATCCATGTATCTCTGAATGCATTCACACCCCCATTCCAATCTGTCACTCATCCATCACGTATTCAAGCATGCTATGATATCACCAGCGTGCAACCCATCCCTGAGGCATCCTGCCATGACATCAGCGCCTGCTGCCAGGTGGGGGGATGTCTCCCTTGTTCCTGTGACCCATTAACTCAGTCCTTCTTGTGGGTCACTGACCTCAGAACAGAAACCTTATCCTGGACCTTGAAACAGATGCAAGCTGAGTAGACACAGCAAAGCAAAGTGAGAGAAAGGAAGTGGTATAGAGAAAAGTATGTGGTAATGGTCAGTTATTCTGCTTTTAGATGTGGGGAGGGGGGAAACAGAGTCACACTGAGGTGTGAAGAGTCTGGGTGGGAATCAGAGGACCAAACAGATTATATACCATGGGTCTATGTGACAATGAAGGCCTAACTGTGAAGATGAGTCACACTACTGTGAGAAAAGGTGGGAGAATGAAAGGAAGAGTTGATGGAAGTTAAGCTAAACAGCTGATGATGAGGGATAATGGTGTAGTCCTTTGCAATTCACACCCTCATTGTGATGTGATGTAAAAAAATATTCCTCAAGAATATTGAGGAGTATTTTTGAATACTCCTCAAAGGATGTTGGAAAAAACTACTAGGGGTAAATCTGAAGAACAAGAAAGGAGGGAATGAGCTCACTTTGGCAAAGTCACAGATCAACTTTCTTTGCGAATTGACAATTTCATTGAAAAAATATTACAGCAGACAGCGTAACTAAAAAGACAAAATGTTTTTGGTTTTTTTGTAGTACAGTATTTCTTTACAAAGCCTTAATTTTTTGTATGCTGTATTCTGTTGGCATGTTCAGATAACTGCACTATAAATGTCAGAAACACTCTCTGGCAAATGTCACTGCTGGCAAGCAAAACACAAGATGACACCATCCTTTTGTCTTGGGGTATAAATCTGGTGATTTTGCTGTCATAAATCTGAGAATCTGTGTTTGTTTGTTTGGAATATCTGCCTAGCAATTTAAATAGACAGAGACCAGCAAGTGTGGTTATTGACTATGATATCAGGTTATTTTACAGAAACCACTCCATTATTAACAGCAGATAAAAGCGTACTGTATAACTAAAATTGCAGAAGACGATCAATGACTGTCAGGCCTGCACAGGACGTATGGAGTTGCAGTTTCTGGCAAAGTATTTGTATGCCTTGAAACATTTTACATTTCATCACAACCACATACTTCAAAGTAGTTAGTGTTACATATTTACTGGGAATTATGGATATTTAAAGTGAAAGGAAATTTGTGCATAGTTTTCTAGAGTTATTACAAGTAAAATCTGCAAATGTGACAAAAGTTCAAGAGGTGGAAGGACTTTTGTCATGCAATGTACTTTAAACTAGATCTACATACACAGTTTACTATGAATAACAGCTCAAAGCTTAGTTGAAGCAATAATCTGTACTTCAACAAAAGTATACTTGAATTTATTATCAATATACTTCATGTTTGAAGGGCAAAACTAACACTATATATCCAAAGCTAAAAGCCAAGATTCCCAAATTTATATATGGGAATAAATTAATACCAAATAAGCTAAAGCACTATTTTAGTAGCAAGTGTTATGTAGGTTTGAACCCAAAATAGAGCTACATTTAACATAAAAAGATGCAAATAACATTGAGGTAAACATAACAAGACATTAGGAATATTTTTTTTCGACATTTTTATTATACAAAATATAATTTTATATATCTTGTGGGAGGACAAGGCGAAGCTCGACCTTTTAGGGAGTAAAAGTGCTTCGAAAGGCAATGGAGCGATTCTAATTTAGGAATCTTAACCGCTCTGTTTTCACACAGACTTTGTATTATTGGTGGTATCGTGGTGTGGGCCTGTTTTTTGACACTGTGAACCAGGGAGGCTTCAGTTACTGGTGGAACATTTAGCATTTTGAATTAAGACTTTGCAGGAAAATTAAAGTCTTTCACTTCCTTTCTAATGAAATGAGAGAGGAAGCTGTTCTATCAAAAGGTTGTTTAAGAAGGCTAAAGTTAAATCAAAAGCAAGGGCAGAGTTCAAATCCTAAATGCAATGCTGAAGGAGTCCTTTCAGCAAGCTTTTCTTGTTTACGTTGCTCTTTACAGAAGATGCCTGAACTCCTCCAACAGGATTTACAGGACCGATGAGCAACTAGTGGAAAATTACAAGTTCAGTTTCTTTTTTGCTTTCAAAAACGCAAAAAAGAAACTTTTTTCAGTTGTCTGACCTGACAACTGAAAAAAGGAGTCAGGCCAGACACAGAAAATTTTTTTTACAAATTGTGATGATTTTGCTTAAAAATTGTTTTACTATTTTTGTTAGAACTCAGTGGGCATCTGACATAATTATGCTCTCTTGTTTTCTGTCTTTGTTTCCAGTTCTAATGTATTTTGTGTTTTATAATGAAGACAAATCATTTTGATCTACTCAATAGCATCAAAGCAAAGAAAATTTTCACCGTATCTGGTAAAAAATGAACCAGATAAATATGCTGTACTTACATTAATTTTCATTCTTCACTTTTTTGCCCTCTGGCATTTGTGAAAAGATGTACTTCTATTTAAATGTAATAGGGATGATGGCTTGATTGCAATGCAAACTAGTAGTTTGTGTCATTCCTTTGGTGCTGTCCTCTTTTTCGGGGACCCACATTGACATCCCAGCTTGACTTTGTAGAGGTCTGTTTGTTAAACATGGTGTTTTCACTCTTGGCCATCTTCGCCCTGCAGGAGGCCAGGAGCTTCCTGCTGAGCACTGGAGTATCCTGAGTCACCACATTAGCCCAACAAAAGAAGCAGATAAGACGAAAGCTGGAAAAAGTAAAAATGCCTGGTACCCTACTGAGTTACTGCCTCCCCTCGTCAAACCAGTGTGAGACTGTAAATCCCTTGCATTCAAATCGCTAATACCTGCGTATATCGTACATACACCAACTTGATTAAATACTTTGGGTAAAAACCTCAATAAAGTTAAATATTGTCAAAAAAGTCATTTAAGTAATATAATTCAAAACATGATACCTATATAGATTCATTACAAACAGGAATGTATTCCAGGTGTATTTCAGCAAACTTTCGTCTTAAAGTTAATATGAAGAGTGAACAATCAATTACTCTAAAAATTTTAATATTATTTAAAAACCAATTAAAATATTTTTTTAAAAGAAAAATATTAAAAGGATTCCTCAAACATGCTTCACCAAATCAAAAACAAGGCAACACTCTACATATATTTGTGATGAGAGAATAACATTGTACCATAATATAAAGCTCAAAAAAGTAAATTAAAATAACACCAGCCCTGGGTAAGTAATAGAATCGGTTTGCGAAAATGTCCGATGTGTCATGGTTGCTTGGCTGGAAGAACAGCACAGGCAGACCAAAAGCAGAAATGGAATACAAAAGGTTTAATGAAGAACAAGGTTGACAGAAATGGCACAAAAGGAACAGGACATCCAACTGGGGTGAGAAATAACAGAAGAATCCAATAAAAAAAAAAACAGGGATCTTAAAAACAGAGGTGCGATTAGTAACATTAAAATCACGTGAGTCTAATCAGGGGAACGGTGAAGAGCTAAGGAAGAGTACAAAGCAGGGGGACTGAAGGAAGGACACTGATTAGTACAGATAACACAGAGAAGGCTGAACTTAGACATAAAAGAATCCACATATCAAAAGGAAAATAAGTCTAACACTAAAATAAGAGAATAAAGCAAAATGCACAGAGGAAAGAAGTCCAAAAAAGTAAGAAGTTAAACACAAAGGAATGAACCTACATGGTATACACTCTAAAAACAGTAATGCACAACAGACGGATTAAGTGAATATGGCAAGATCGCACTAAGAATAATAAACCCAGAAGTGAGCAGAAAACAAAAACATCTGTGGATCATGACACTAAGCCTGTTAAAATAACCAAAAACAACTGAAAGCTAATTCGTTGTGAAATGAATTTTTATAATACAAGTTTTCGTTTTTGAATTAATCTATTATTGAGACGCACATGCACCTAAATATGTGATGTAGGGTATAAGAGCATTTCAATGAATGAACTTTCAGACTAATAAAGCGCTCAATTATGTATGCACGATTTATAAACTCCCTAGGAGACTGAAATAAATATTCAAAGAACAAAAGGAAGCCTTCAATAAAGCAATCTTCACTGAAGGGAATTCTTTTAATTTTTTTGATCAAGCAGATGTAAGCAAACAAACCAGACCCCTCATTGAGCTCAAATTTAATCCAGCAGAGATGAGAAGAATAAGAGTTGAGATGGGAACAGAATGAAAACTTCACAATATATTTGTCTGGAGTGCGAAATCAATAATCCTGCTTTTATGTGAACTTCATGGGAAGGAACAACTCAGAAACACTCACATGTTCATTAGTGATTATACTTGTTCGATCACTACAAAAGGGAAGGAAAAACACCCTGATGCCTGGGGGCTGAAATGACAGGAAAAACAGACAAAGATGTTTTTATTGAAGGACCCTGGTGCTTTACAGTATGTTTCTTTCCAAATGGGAATACCAACAAGAAATATCTATCTATCTATCTATCTATCTATCTATCTATCTATCTATCTATCTATCTATCTATCTATCTATCTATCTATCT
>CAEGAG010161751.1:0-16911 GCA_903067065.1 Brachyrhaphis terrabensis | reverse complement strand
AGCATTTTCATAACTGAATGTAACAGTTTCTTGATTGTGCTATAAAATGGTATTTTCTCCCCCCCCCCCCCCCCCCCCCCCCCATAATATAATATAGGGTCCATTTTAGTCTCTTTTTGTAAATAAGAGGCTAAAATGGACCCTAGTCTCATTCATAAGCGCTCTAAAGTGAGTTTTAAAGTTAGTTGGGTTTTTTTAAACAAAAATGTTTAAACTTTCTAATGAAATAGTTAAGAAAACGTTGCTAATAAAAATCAAAACATATAAAATCCCTGCTCTATACACCAATTAAAAACACAAAAATGAACTCAAATGACACAAAATAGCTCTATATTTTTAACAGATCAAAAACTTTTAATTAAAGATTAAGTCATGAACAGTGCATACTTTTTTTTAGATCTTGAAGATTAAAAAGGTGGATTGTAAAGCTGCTGTTCAACATTTGAGACTTTTTGGGAACCTCAACTTAACTGAAACAATTTCACAGGTACATGTGTCTAATTACCAAATAAATGTATTTTTAGACAAAGATAAGAAGAGTAAAAATGAAATACAAGCTTTAAATTACAACTGTATCTGTTAAAAGAAAATGCTACATCTAAATTAACTTGTCCACATGCAATTTAGAGACAGCAATCAACTTAATAATCATTACTTTGAACTGTAAGAGGAAGCTGAATACCAGGAGTGAACACATGCATGCACAGGGAGAACATACAAACTCCATGAAGAAAAAGAATCAAACCCACAACTTTCTTGCTGTGCTACCATCTGCACACCATGTAGTCCTGTCACCCTTCATGAAAAAAGTAACATAATGGCACAGACACTGTGAAGTGGAGAAATACAAATACTGTATGTACCAGAGTTAAAATGAAATTTTACAACAATGTGGAAGGAGTTTTTTTTAAGAAGAGCTGTTTATATTAACTATCTTTCCACAGTTTTTATTAAAAATGTTACAATTAAGGATTCCCATATGAGCAGCAAGTGTTAAAGAAAAGTAGAATAATGTTTGTTTTTGTTTTGTTTGTTTTTTTACAAACAAAACCAACATTTACACACCTTTACCCTGAAACTGAACCTTTTGGAAGTCCAGATTGTGGGCCCCATCATTCACTACTTCTGTAGCGAAACTAAACAATATGCTTAAACAGAGCGAATAAGAGCGGCTATTCGTCTTTCAGCTTGTTCATATATTTTGTTCTCTTTGCCAAGGCGATGCCGTCCAGATGGAGGTAGCGGTTCAGAATAACCGAGCCACATGTGAGAGCTCCAGCAAGGGCGCCAGCGAAACCGCACAAAAACACATCCTGGCCTATAAACAGAACATGTAAAAACCAGAGAAGGTGTGATTTATGCAGAACAGTGGCATCGATTTTTATTCTCTGGTTGGTATAATGAGGCACAAAAGGACACACCTGTCAGGTAGAGGTTCTTCAGTGGAGTCTGAGGTCTTATTGTAGCGCCGAGTTCAGGGCTGAACCGAGCGATGCCATGGTCCACTCCGTAGATCTCACCTTTGGGGGCGTCAATGTAGTGTGTGTTTGTGATGGGGGTTCCAGCGTCAATATACTCAATCTGTAAAAACACAACACGTTTCTGAGTAACAAGGATAGCTAGCTTGATTTTTAAAAGGCATGTGCAACACCGCAACATCTAATAATGTAATAAAATTTGGCTTCGAAAAGTAATAAAAGATTATTAAAACTGTATTATTTAATAATCAATGAAAAATGGAATAAAATCCTTGAACTGGCTGTTGATTTTAACCTTATAAAAAGGTTGGATTTTAAAATGCAGAATGGTATTTAAGTGTCCCATATTATTTTAACTATTTTAAAGTAATAGCTAATAAACACTAAATGTACAGTACACAAGTTAACAAGAGCAACCTGCTCCTTTTGTAATAATAACCAGCGGAAAATAGAATAATGTTAGGACATAATGCAGCAGAAAGTAACCAAAATGTGATCGAGGATTTTATTACATTTTGCGATATAAATTATGTTTGATTACATTTTGAAGCCCAATTTTGTAATATTACTTTACATTGGTGGATCAATTTTGATCCATTGGTGGATCAAAATTGTGTCAATCAATTTGACACAATATGAATATTGTAAATATGACTTTGTCCAAAGCAGCAAACATCATTCTATGTATACATTTATAGTTTGTACAATAATTTATTAAAAAGGTTCTAACATCAAACCCAGATGACATTTCTATAGATGTGGAAAGACATCAATATGGCTTTTCAGCACTGATTTAAATTAAAATTTTGCCAAATTTTCTAACTCAGGGAAATCATTCTGAAGCTCTATCAACTTACCGAACATAGATTTCTTATAGTGACAAATAAGTTTCTGGTGAGCTTACACAGACACAGAAAGACTAAGGAGGAAATATGGGGAGAAAATCCAGAATCCTTTACCTTGTCCCTGGTGATTTTTGGGAAAATGTCCATCACCACATCCAGAGCAGAGTCAATGAACGCTTGTTTCAGCGCTTTGTAGTCGGACCCTCTGTTCGTCACTTTATCGTCCTTCCACTCCTCAAACCACGAGTATTTGGCAAAACTAACCAGACTTAAAGTAGACTTTCCTATTAAAACAAAACACACTATGATGAAGAAAGCATTCCAGATGAGGGTATATTGCCATCACCCAACAGTACCTGGTGATCTCTCCTCCCACGATGGATCTTTGGCAGACGGCGAGGCGACAAACAGCAGAGGTATTTTCTTAGAGGCCTCTTCTCTCTCCTCATTCATATATTTCTCCACCCTTAAAAAAAACAGAGGTAAATCTAGTGGAAGCTGTTAACTTAGAGCAGCCTAACATTAGCAATAAGAACAAGAGACTTGATGACACTATGTATCTGCCATTGATGCTAGAACAGCCAAGAAGCACATTACCTCACAGTAACTCTCAAATTGAACGCAAAGTTGCTCATGCTTCATGACCATTCCTAAAATCTCTTCAGGTTTTTTACGGGATATTTACAACAATAATTATCAAAGTTACAACTCTATATATAGACCTAAAGAAGGGCAGTCATTTTGACCTCATAGAAACAACAAACTGTTTGTTGTTCAGCTATCCCATTACCTATTAGATCTTGCCATGCCACTTATAACTGACATTAACATTGACTAGAACAGTAAACATGGTTTTATTAGGTAATTGTTTTAAAATGACAAAATAGGTCTCACTGTATTGATAGGCAGGGCCGACACAAGGCTTTTTGGGGCCCTAAGCTGAATTTTGCGGGGGCCCTCTATACCAATATGTCAACACCAGATGCTTCATCATTCCTGAGCGACTGTATGTGTGTAACATATTTATTGTCATTAGCGTCATTTGTAATTAGCTTTGATCATACCAGTGTTATTATATTAATTTTGACCTTAAAGTAGTAGCAAACTCAAAAAGGTGGATTTTAAACGCAGAGTGGTATTTAAACTAGCCATATTATTTTAACTATTTGAAAGCTGATAAGCACTAAATTTACAGTGAACAAATTTGACATCTTATATTTTACCAAAGGTTACCAACTATAAAATAATACAGAAATCGTTTGTGCATATGTAATAGCAAGAGAAATTTTGGCCTTGCTGTAGAACATGACTGGAAAGAATTACATTGTTTTATAAGGAGGAATCCAAATTCAAAGTTCATTGACCAATAATATAGAAAAACAAGAGAGAAAAAAAAACTTGAAAATATAAATAAAACACTCGGTAAGTTTTTTGTTTATAGTTTATTTTTTTTCTGTCTTACCAGAAATAAAAATTACTCTACTTCGAAAAATGTTATAAAATATTTTTAAAAGAAGAAAAATTTATTTTTGTATGTAGCTACAAATAAAATCCTGAAATGGCGATTTTATGGTTGAATTAACTTAACACAGATTATATTATGCTGGTCAACTATAATTTATCTACATTGTACAAAACTGTTGATATTCAGCTAGGTTAATTGTTTAAATGTAATTTTCTGAGACTCAGGTACTTTTGAAATGAGCACCAAATGGCTCCCTCTGGTGGTTCAAAGTAATACTGGACTCTTAGCTGCTGTAATACTGACACTAAAACCGAGAGTAAAAATAAAGGAATTAAAAGAGAAAACATACAGCTCATCAAAATTGTTCTCAGGGAAGATCCAGTAGTTGTTTGCTTTCAGGCCCAGCTCCTCCTTGGTTCCATTTAAACCAATAAAGATGCTCAGACCTCCTTCACCATGTTTCACCAAACTGAGCTGCTTCTGGATCTCTGAAAAGCCGCACAGACAACAACAAACTGTTGAAACATCATATAATAAACAAACACAAATGAGCATAAAACTGAAATAGTAGGAAAAAGATCAACAATTTTCATGTTATATTTAAAATTAAGAAATTAGCGTCACATTTCAGCCCCTTTACTTTCCTATCTCTAAATAAAATCAAGTGTAATAAAATATTGTTCTACCCTCAAATGTGCAAGATTTTTAACTTGATGTTTGTTAAATTTATTTTACTAATATATTGGCTTATGTATTAGGTTAAATATATTTTTCAGCTTGTTTTCCAGTTTGTTCTCAAATTGCAAAACAATGTTTTGAAACAAAATGTTTGTAATCAGGCACACCACAGACGCCTTTAGGTCTTCAGAGAAGTATTCTGTTTTACACACGTAGAGAATGTGTGTTGTGGGTAATTAAGAGCACTGACAGTTTCTAGGATCATTTCTACAGAAAATAATTATTGCTGTGTAACAATTTTGTGGTGGTAACGTTACAAAATCAGAAAAAGTTAAAGTGGTGTGAATATTTTTAGAAAACATTGTAAATTATTGAGATCATCATTGATGCTGATTGACCTGGCATGGCCTGGAGCTCCTTGGGCAGCAGCTTCTCGTAGGTATTGAAGATACCGGCATCAGAAATGACCATAGGGGCTTTTATATGCACCTCCTCCTGACCTTTCAACACACTCACACCTGAAAACAAAAAAAAGAAAGAACAATAGATTAATCTAAAATAGGGGATCAGGTTAGTAAACGCATGATGTCAGGCTCACCACAAGCTTCCTTTGCATCATTAAATAAGATGCGGTTGACTGGGGCTCGAACCAGAACAGCGCCCCCTGCCTTCTCGATGATGGGAATCATGTGGTAGGCAAACTCGCTGCTGCCAGCTTTAGGATACCAGGCGCCACTCAGGTAGTGGGTGGTCAGCAAACTGTGCATGGAAAAGCTGGAATCTTTTGGTATGTTGCCTGTGAATGAAATGAAATGAAATACAGCTCACAAATAAATTTGAGTCCTGAAATAACAAGTCAGGACTCAAGTCCAATTTGACTGGAGGTGAAGAGTAATATCTAAAAAAAAACATGAAGGAAAATTATTAAAGTGGGTATCATGGAAAAGTACATCTTTTTATTTTTAATTTTTCCACCCAGAATTATGAGCTTCAACCAAAACTTACTGCATTCGAGAAAATGTTCAGTATCAATTTCAGCCGTTGTGTGTTTTGGATATATCCAAAAATTAAAATCTTTCTGGTATATCTACAGCTTTTTATTTCTAAAGATTGACATCTTTCCTCACCTGTTTGTTGTAAAATCAGTGTGTGCAATGTGTGTGTGAATAGGAATGACTGATTTCATTGTAAAGCGTCTCTGTGTGTCCAGAAAAGCGCTATACAAGGCTGACATTTCATTTTGTTTCTAAATAGCTCAGATTCAGTCAGACAGGATGATGAGCATCTAAAGAGCAAGTTTTGAGTCTTAGCGCAGATTTTAAGTAGGATTTGGAGTTAATGAGATTTCAGTTCTCTATTTTGAGCAAAGTGTTATTGTTTTAGAACCCAACTCTGCTTTAAAGCTCTACACAGAAGACTGACCTGTCTGCTGTGTTTGCCGTTTGTCCACTAATGTGCTCTAACAAACCTCCTTCAGCTGTATTTATGCTGAGATTAAATTACACATGGGTAGATTCAATTTACTAATTTAATAACTTCTGGAGGAAATGGGCTTCACTGCATTTTCTTTATGGGTATCACAGTGTTATTTGTAAGAAGAAAAAAAAAAAACATGAAAAGGATGTATCTATTTTTTCCCTTCCATGTCACAATTAGGAACTAATTTGTCCAATAAATTACACTGAAGTTCAATGAGTATGATTACATTTTCCTGGAACAATAAAAATGCATCTGACTATTTTTTGCACTTTTTTCAGATAAATAGTGGCTTGCAAGAAATCAATAACAAGAAGTGAAACCAGGCAGACCCCACAAATCAGGATCAGTGAGTTAATACCATTGCAGACACACAGAATAATAATCCAAATAAATAAAATGGAAGAAGCGGACAAGCTATAGTCAGAAGGACAGAAACAAAAAGGACAAAAACAGACAAATGTCTCATATATGGACATTTCGGAGACCAAGTTAAAAATATCTCGTGTGATAATCATCTTTTGACCAGAAAACAAAATCGCCAGGCACCTACTTTGGCACCTACGGTACGTAGGTGCCAAAGATGTAGGTGAAGACAGCTCTGAGGTCCTTGTTCTCCGTCAGCTCGTTGACCACATCTGTCAGGCTGCGTGGCGCCATTTTGTAGAAGTAAGACAGATGCTTGATAAGGCCGGTGTGGATCAAGAACTTGGCCAAAGCTAAGGGGCAGAGCTTCAGCACAGCCATGACCCAAACGCCTTGCCCGGTTTTCTGCAAAAAAAACAAAACAAAAAAAACACACAGCACACACAGATGGTAACATGGATCATTTTTACTTCAACTCTGACCTTAAAAGGACTTTTGAATAGATGACAGTCAAAATCCATAGCATTTACATGTAAGACTAAAATCTGAATCGTTTCAAAATGATTAATCCCTTTATTGGTTTAACATCACAGAACCCTACCTTCACCAGCTTCAGGTACTCATCGATGGCCTTCTCCTCTCCAGGGAATCGCTTCTTCAGCTCTTCAGAGTAGCGAGCGCTGCCGCTGTAGATGGGATAGGAACGGCGGTTTTCAGGGGGTCCCAGCACGACGTGGTCAAACGGGTTCTCCAGAGGCTCCCACTGCAGCTGTCCATTGGTCATCTGGTCCAGCATGCAGCGAAAGGGCGAGTCGCCCAACACGTTACCGATGTAGTGGATACCTACAATATGAAAATGCGTTATTACAGAAATTGCTTTTACAAAGAAAAGAAGAACGAATTTCTTTTGAATTAATCTTCCTGCATATGCGAGGGACATCTTAGAATCATCTCACCAACATCAAACTCAAAGCCCTTCTCTGTGAACGTGTGGCAGCATCCCCCGGCCCGATCATGCTGCTCCAGAACCAGAACCTTCTTTCCAACTTTAGCCAGCAGCACAGCCAGCCCGAGTCCACCGACACCACTACCGATGATGACTGCATCCAGGTTGTCTGGCACTTTACTGGCCACAAAACCTGTCACAAAAAAAGCAAGAATTATGAATCACAGCTGTGGGTAAAACGAGAAATAGACCAAATATTCCCAGAGCAAACAAACTCATGTTTAGGGAATATGTAACTATAGATTTAATTAAAAATATAATCTTGAACTGTACCATTTTAAGTACTAAAGTCCTCTGAAATAAAATGAAATGATCAAAATGAGGATAGGCAAGTAAAGCCTCTAAGAAAACCAGACAATCAGTGCATCTACAGCAAAAACAATCTCTCTTTTTTTTATTTTCACAAGTTTTTACTAATAATTTTTTTAGAATAATTAACTCCCATCACTACAACGCCATATTAGGGCTGTTGTAAATATATATATAAAAAAAGGATAGTAAATTTCTGTATAAAAATCTCAGAAATTTTCTGGAAAAAAATAGTAAATTTCTAAAAGTCAAAAGTCAAAAATTTGCTAGAAAAAAGTCCGATTTTTTAGATCTTAGAAATATTCTAGAAAATCTTGGAAATTTCTGAGTTGTTTTTTTTTGGCAGGAATCCACGTTTTTTTCTATCTACCATAGCCCTATTACTCCGTCGCACATTTCACATTTTTGATGTTTTATACATGTATTTAAATTAGTCTAAGAGGTGGGACAAATAATATTTAAGTGATCTATTAAATCAAAATAGGTGTTTGGATATGGAAATATTCTCTTAAGCAGCTCTGCACATCTTGCTTTGCAGCCATGAAATTTACATCAGTGTTATGAACTAAGTCAACAGATTTGCATGAATAAAATACAAATAAACTCACCTTGCTTAAGGACTTTGTTTTTCTCTTTCTTGTCGTAAACCTTCGCTTTTAGCGGCTCACGACAGTCCTGCTCAAAGGGGTTCGGACCTGAGCTGCCGAAGACATATTTAAGTATAAATATGACCAAAGACACACAGGCAAAGGCTACAATCATCAACATCACGCCAACTTCTCTTTGCTACGTTGTGTCATCTGGTCAAGCTACTCTGGAGTTCACTTCCTTGTTAGGTATAGCGTAGTCCCGCCCATTTTACTGACAGATGACAGTAGCCAATCAGAAAATTAGATTTTCTCTACGTAATATTATCCTGTCCAATAAGCGACGGGTACGAGGAGAGCGTAGTGTCCGTGTCGTACTGCGTGGCTGAGGCTAAGTTGACCTTTATAACAGTAAAAACTCGATACAAATCATACATGTAAAGCAGTTTAGTCTTATGCTGCATTCTAAAAGGAATTAGTTTAGTTTTACCACTTAAAATAAAGTTTAATATGTTTATTGTATTGCAGTCACTTGGTCATAGCTTCTTTTGTATGATTACTGCATCAACTTAGATCAGTCTGGTTTTGCTTTGGGTTTAAGGAAGCTCATGTTGTTTTCAGTTCAACTGCAGGCTTGACTCTAATGTTTCACATCTGCCTTTTCACAATATTCCAGTTTCTCTTGGGATTTAGATCAGGTCCGTTTGCAAGTGCAGTGATACAGTGGTCAGTTAAGTATTTATACTTTTAGCATTATAGGGAGATTCCAATGCTGCTGGAAAAATTAACCTGTTATTTCCATTAAGACTATTTGCAGAGGAAAGCATGAGGTGCTCTGATTGTTGACGTAGAAAAGACACAGTGGACCATCACCACCATATGGCATGGCATCTCGAATTATCATCAGTTATAAAAAATTAAAAAAAAACTTCACACTGAATCTAAGATACTTAAAATCTGTGACTCTGCCCTTCCTACAAACTCTCGGTTATACCATACTTTTTCCTTCCACAAAATTTTTCACACAAGGAGTATGAATAAAGCAGTTTCATCTATCAAATTATTGAGAACTGTTTTCAATGATGTTCAAATTAACTAAGACGTACCTGTATCTCCGTGACGTGCGGTGAGGTTCAAAGCCAGTCAGGCACTGACTTAATCATAATCATATTTACAAATATAGACCCCCTGCATGTTATTGTTAACGTGAGGAAATTTCGCGCATGCGGACAACGCTGGAGGGCAAAAAGACAATTCTTCTACGTCACGCCGTAGAATAATTCCGTTAACTCAATCAAACTTGGACATGTAGATATTATTAATTTCGTGCTATGCTCCACAGCAAAGGGAAAAACCGTTAAAGTACAACTCAAAATCACTTTTTTCTTGCTCTCTGTATCAGCACAGCCACGAGCATGCTCGTTGCCATAGCAACTGACAACAACGAAACAAAAAAACCCACTCAAATATTTCCCTCACAAAGAGCAGAACATTCAGTTTGTTGCAGTGGTACGGTTTTAGGCTTAATGTTTATTTTGCGGTTATTGATAAGTGACTGGTGTTGTAAGAGGAGAAAACTATAAATATATCGCTGCACTTGCCTATATGACTAGCTACATGGCTAGCTCGCTGTTACTGTCTCTTACTCTGCAGTTGTGGAATCACAATGTCTGGGATCATGAGCGCCCCCTGCCATGAGACAAGAGAACTGCCTGCCTCACCTCTGCCGTTTTTGATCGCTCCTCAGCACACGAATCACGTTACACACACAGTTGGTGACAAAAAACACTTTACATGATATACATAAGCTAAATTATGGAAAATCAGTTTATATATTAAATGTTTAACCATTTTATTGGCGACGTACAGACAGGAGGAGCATGCTCTCATAGAATGGCAGCCAGCGCAGTCAGCGAGAAGTTGATCAATCCCAGGTGAGGCTCAGGTTACTGCTGCCTCACCGGCTGCGCTTCAGAGCATTTGAATAGGAAATTTCGAAAATTCAGCGATTTTGAAGGAAAAAATAATCAAAACTGGTTAAGCTAAATGAAAAATAAATACTTCATAGTACAAACCATAGGGTGAAAATAGCAATATAAATTATTTTGTAATTATATATTATTTTTTCGAATGACAGGTGAGGCTCTGACTCACCTGCCTCCCCTGACCGCACATCACTGCTGTATCTACATGCTTCACATCTTCCTTTATAGTTTGACTGCATTTTTTTGGCCCCACCTACATGAGTAGGGCAATTTATATTGTTTGAATTTTTGCAATAATAGACATTTATAGAACGATAGCATGTTTGAGGAACTTTTTAGAACAAATAAATGGTGGAAAAACAACTTTTAGACCAAAATTTAAGTTCAGGTGATTTTTGAATTGCGACTTCATATTTTCAGCAAGTTTGTATTTTAGTCCCCTGTACTTGAATTACAGAAAATGTTCTTTTAATCAAACAGCAGTGATTTGGGTAGGTGGTTGTAATCTGAACACAGTTACTAGTGTAAAGAAAAACTACATCTGTGTATAATGAAATGCATACTTTCAAATAAACATACTTGTTTAATACTGACTGCTAAAGACTGAATGATTTAGCTTAAAACTCCCGTTTGATAAGGTTTGCAATAAAATGGCAACTTCTTGAAGGCATTTCCTGCTACAAATTAAAAAACAACCTTACTTGCATCTTCACATTATATTCCTGCATTATAATCACAGGAATATAATTTTTTTGGACATGCTTTGTGAACAAAACTCAAGTTTTACATAAGAAACACTTTATTAGAGTCAACGTCACCCACCCTGTACCTCTCCAATATCTCCATCATTCACTATAAAACCTCGTCCAATTTAAAAGCAGCCCGGCAGTCAATATGCAAGATACCTTGAAATATGCCATGCTGCATAATAATATCAGTGTGTTGTCTTGTCTTTTAATTCAGATAAACTGACAATTATCAGTCCAGCACTCTAAAACTTGATGACAACTCCATGTTTGTTTACATTTCAATAATTTAAGTCTTTATTGAAGTAAAACATTTAAACTCATTCTTGGACTTTCCCACATTCAAAGCTAATAAAGATTTCTGATCTCGCCCTGAAACTTTTCAAATGTTTGGGAAACATTATTTCAGGGTGAACAATTTTTCAACTGGGGGGGACATTTATATTAAAATTTGTCATAAATTTCATCCCTGCTAACAGATGTGCAGCACAACCCCCTCCATCAGAATGCTATTTGCCTCATTTCAGCAGTCCAGCCTGACCAATGTGGATTGATTTGTATCCAACTAAGCAGATTCAGGATCAGTCTGTGATTCTTGTGTTAGTACAGTAAGCTGAAGGAGGATGGCCACAAAAAGTTTATATAAATGAGTGGAGCTTCAGAGATTAAACACCAACTCTGGGTTTAATTCAAGCAGTGCTGAGCAACCCTCATGGCTGCTGAAACAGATTTAAACAAAGGGGAAAAAAAAAAAAAAAAAAAAAAAAAAAAAAAAGGGTCAAGCATGACAAGAAGGATCGAACCAGAAGCCCTTATCTTAAGTCCATTTTTGGTATTTACCGCATCGTTTTCAGCCTCCTCCTCGTTAAAATCTCTGTCACCCATTTTGTTTTTTTATTATTTCTAAATCTCAATTTTATTTTAGTTGCAAAAAGCACTTCCAATATTTGAGGATAAAATCAAACAGTAGGTTCTACTCTGCATGTGTTAGAGCATTAACCGCAGTTATGTCTGACTTATTATGTACACGTACTGTGGGTCTCGAAGATAGTAGTGGCCAGTAACCCGTGCATTCGGTTGTGTTTTGGTACTTTTAAGACGGCTTTCAGAGGAAATACAGTTGTTTGCAATGATAAATTACAAATGGCTTAAGGTCCATGTGGTTGAGGGAGGGGGAAAATCTGAGGGCTCTCCCAGCCTCTGTACACCTGGCAGCGGTAGTGCAGGTCGAAGTTCAAAAGGTCAGAAAGTAAAAATGAGGGGGAGGAAGTGGGTTTTCTTTTCCGAAAGCATGAAGTCATCAGTCCATGGTGCGGTTTTCAGGCCCGTTGGCGACGCGTGCTTGTGGCGTAAAGGGATGTCACTGCAGAACCAATCCAACCTGGAAAACAATCAGAGCAACCGTTAAGTAAAATACACAAAGGAGATTTTAAATTCAGTTTTAAATCACAATTTACTCTACATGACGACATCTTGAATTGTGCGAGAGGAAAACCTCCAAAAATATATAGTTTTGAGTCAATATCTCAATTAGGATAATTTACACATCATTTTAATGGGTAAATGTTCATCACAACGATGAATGTGGCAAAATAATCTTTTGTGTTTATCAGTAAAAATAAAGCTCCTCACAATTTGTTCCAAGAAAACAGTGATATTGTCTATGCTGATGAAAATGTAGACATTTCTGACATATTCAGAAACCCAAAGGTCAACCAAGCAGTCACCAAAAGGTGGAAACGCTGTCATATTAAGCTGGTGTTAGGACACAAACTAATACTTTTAGAATAATTCAGGTAATTTAAAAAAAAAAAAAAGAAAAAAAAAAAAGAAAGAAAAATTTACCTTTTCTGCTCCCATGCTGGGACACTTCCAATTGTACAGATAATACTGTAGATTCCCATCCCCAATGCCAAACTTCAGCTTCTCCAAGAAAGTCTTGTTTTCCATTAGATCCAGTGCATTAAAGACGTCGAAGCCTTTCTGTATGGGCACAAAGCAGAAGGAGTTTAATGTGTGAAGAAAGGATCTCTTATGTACGTTTTTATAAAAACGTGTTGGACGAACCGATTTTGCCAGAATGAGAGCATCGGACATCAGGTCCAGCAGGGGTGTGGTGGTGTGCACGTTGTAGAAGGAGTACGCCGCTTTAAGACTGCGATGAACAGGGTGATTCATTATGGTGGAAGGCAGTGTGTAGAAACTCAGGAAATCTGTCACTTTGCCTTCGTTCTGTTGGATAACATCATCATTATTATAATAAAAAGGTGCAAACCTTTGCTGAGACATTAACCAACAAAAATATTCATTACCTCCACCACATATGTGTCAATAATGTTCTCCTGTGGGAGCAACCAGTGCTCCACCTCTTCCTCGTTCATGGCAGGAACCAGATTGAACTGATTAAGGTACTTGCGGAGGAGGCGGCTCACCACTGGTACATCTTTCTTGGTCATCGGTCGCAGACCAGAAGTCTTTGGGGACTGAAGGGTGAAAAGAATATGATGGTATATGATGAAAGAAGAGCTTAGCTGATGATTCGCATCAAAATCTGTTTCTATTTGCCACTGACCTCAGGCAAACGGTACAACTTCATGGTGCGCTGCATAGTCATGTTCCTGCTCAGGTGGGAGAACTTCACTTCGATTAGTTTTCGTGGGTTCAAAGAGCGATGCCAGTACCTGTCCAGAAGAAGAGTATGTTAAAGCTGCAGTATGCAACTTTAATAAAAAATGTTTTTTTACATACTTGTTGAAACTGTCACTATGTCAAGACAGTATGGTATGAGACAGAATCTGTGGAAAAAGAAAAAAAAAAAAAAAAGAGCTTCTCTGCCTACTCTGAGTGCTAACTACAAATAACCAATCAGAGCCAGGAGGAGGGTCTTAGTGCTGTCAATCAACTCCTGTGCATGCCTCCCTTCTTTGCTCTCTGCTACGATAGAGCTCCTCCCATGTCAAGAATGCTAAAGCCAATAAGCAAGGCCACCAATGACAGCAGAAAAGTAATTTTCTTGTAACAGTAAGTTGCTTCTCCGCCATTAGCACATTTAGCATCACGTTCATGAGGTTGATCGACATCGCTTAGACCCTCCTCTTGGTTCTGATTGGTTGCTTTTTGTCTGGAGCTGTGCATTTCTTTGAAATGCAAGGTGGAGGAGGTTCATCTTTTCACAGATTATTTGTCTTCGTTATACTGTCACAACATGATGATAGTTTTAACAAATATGTTACAAGCATTTTAATAAAAGTTACATACTGCAGCTTTAAAGTAGATGACATTCAAGGCTTTACAATAAGTAAAAAACAAACAAATAAAAAAAACAGATATGGCCTTCTGCCATGCAGACCTGCAGGTTCCCACAGGCTTGGGCAGTACCACCCCAGCAGTGTACACCGCCTGGAAGATACCCTGAAGGTTGACCCGTCTGGTGATTTCCCGGATCAAAACTGGAGCAACCCGTTTGGCTCGCAGCTTCTTGTGGACGCACAAGAAATTGATCTCTACCATTTTCTTTTCTCTAAAAGCACAAGAAGAACAAGTGTTGAGATGTGGAAGTTGGCTGGAGATTAGTGACACACTCAAAAATAAAAATTAAAAACAATCCAATGGATTAACTTACATGTCATAGATGCGGATGGTGGCTGGAATGGCACTGATGAAGCCGACCAGCTTCTGATTGGAGTTCACTCGGACTCCGCAGTGCCACTGAGGCAGCCAACCTGGAGGTCGCAGAGCCCTGAACAAGAGACGGGGTTACTTGTTTTGATGCCAAAGTATCTATAAATGGAAATTAAATGTAACTTCAAAATGACAAACTGAATTCATGAAGCTACCAGAGCAAGAACTCAGGGGAGTAGTCAAATCTGAACATGTTGTCGTCATCCTCCACATAATTTTCATTGAGGAGTGTGTAGAGCTCCTTTAGCTGGAAGACAAAAGAAACATTTTAATCGCATTAATAAGATCTAAACTACAGCAAGTTTTAGTTAAAAAAACAAAAACAAAACAGTTGTGTAAGATAATTTCTCCCTCTTCCATTGCCAGTGTAAATCTGACACTAATTCTATCTGTTCATGTGCGCAAAGAGAATTTAAACCCCAGTGGTACGTTCTAATTTCGGTCTCAATGAAATAGGACGACAACTATCATTTAATAATACAAACCAGATCATTTTAGACATTATTTATAAGAATCTGCAATAAAGTTCTCTTTACTTTTGTTTTAATTACTAATAACCCAACATGGAGAAGTAGAATTCAGCTCTTATGCGCCATAAATCTGAAGAAACTTTCAGAAAAATACAGAGATAGCTGAAATACAGAGTTCCTCTAAATCTAGACTTGTTGGAGTTGCCTTTGATTAATAGTAACTAGAATATTGATCAATATATTTGATGGGTATTTGCTGGATGATTTTGATGACAGCATTTGACAAAATGTGATGTTTATTGATTGTTTCATAATTGATGACTGCATGATGTTTTTATGATGTAAAGCACTTTGAACTGCCTTGTTACTGAAATGTGAAATGTACAAATAAACATGACTTGAATAAGAAACGATTTATGCATGAAAAGAGGAACAGCAGAAAATAATAATTTAAATACCCCATCTTGCAACAAGTACTGATATTTAACAAAACTGCAGTCAAAAACTTCAATACATTTTATTGGGATTTGATTTCTAAATAAAAAGCAGTGCAGCCAATTCCCTTCAGAGCTCCCTTAACTTGTAAAATCCTGAAATCTATAATTTAATATGACTTTGATTACACCTAATTTCTGAAGACCTTGGGGGTTTGTTAAAGAAAATAAGCACCAATCAGAAAAAAATAAATAATCAGTGCAACCAACTGCCTCCAGAAGTGATTTAATTTGCAAATTGAATCCACCTGTGTTTAATTTCAGTATAAATGTAGCTGCTCTGCAAGTCCCTTAGAGGTTTGTTAGAGAAAATTAGCAAACTAAAACCTTCATGAAGATTAAGAAACAACGTTAAGTTATAAAACAACATCCCAGCCTCTGAACAGTTCTTAATCCATCATCTGAAAATGAAAACAGTAACTGCAAAGCTACAAAGACATGGCTGTCTATTAGAAAAAAGAAGCCAAGAGATGCATGGTGACTGGAGGAACTTGAGAGATGCAAAGCTCAAGTGGAAAAATACAACGATCTGATGGTCAGAAAGGAGCAAAATTAAACTTTTTGGTCTACATGCAAAACACCAAATATGGTAGAAAACTGAAGAAACAATCTGCACTTTAAAACATGCCGTGTCAACACAATGCCAATTAATAACCAATGTAGCCTGAGTCAATATTTTGCACTTTTTCATCAACTTCACAAGCATGCACTGCTTTGTGTTGATCAATCTTCCAAAAAAGAGAAATAAAGATTTCTTTATTTGAAGCATGATGTAACTAGGTCTTACCACAGCGGGGTTCCCCAGGTCGAGCGTGTCCCAGGTGAAGCCCTGAGGGAGGCTGTACGGCTCTTCTCTAATGTGGTCTTTATCAGGTTCGATTGAGCCGTGTGATGTTACGGTCTCCCCTGAAGGAAAATTTTTTTTTACATGAAGCAGAAAAATACAATAGAGCACATAAGTAGAGTAGATTTTTGTTTTTATGAAAGAAATAAAAAGCCTTAATCGTCATACCAAGCTTGGGCACAGGTTGTGTGTCCCAGAATTGGTAACTCCTCCGAGTCGCCTCCTCCATGGTTTTGGCTGGGCCTTGGCCAACAGAAAACAGTTCAATGGCCTTTTGAATCTCCTGTAGCTTATCAGCTGGCAGTGAATTCACCTGTTCAGGAAGTTTAAACAGCTCATTTGCAATAAAAGTGAAAAAAAAAAAAAAAAAAAAAAAAAAAAAAAAAAAAAACTATTAAAAAAAAAAAGAAAACATTATTAATTTATTTAAACTATTTATTAGCCATTTTGGTGTGTTTCTCCACACTTAAACCTCTAAAGG
>CAEGAG010161662.1:0-48974 GCA_903067065.1 Brachyrhaphis terrabensis | reverse complement strand
TGATTTGTTCTTTAAATTGCCATTTATATTATTTTTTGTTCTCAGGAAATGATTGAGGGATGAAGAGACTGATGTCTTGTTCTTTAGGTTCTGCGGTTCCTCTCCTGATCCATTCTGTCTCATATCACACAGATATCACTAAGATTTCACTGGGAGCCACTGAACATCACTGACACATTTTTTTTAATGACCCTATTAAACTTCACTGTGATTGTTTAGCCTGTAATGTGCTTCTTCCCACTACCGTCTGTATTTCTGCCAGAGGTTCTATGGACGGTTTAGTATCGGTGGAAATTTTAAAAAGACGCCGGTTGATAGCAGCTCACTGCGGCTGCGCAGTGTCCGTCTCTTAGCAACCGTGACAACAGCGTCAGTTCGTGGGGTGGAGGAGGGGGGTCCTATTTAGGTCCCGCAACGACCATTTAGCTGACCTTAATATTTCCCGTGTTTTGTTTTGGTCATTATTATTACACTTATTGTTGAGATGTGTGATAGTTTGTCTATCAGACATTTATAGCAATACGGAATAAATCGCATCCCGTTTTGGTTCAATACGGGACGGAAAAACAACCACCTGTCATTTTAGCTTAAGCTAACCTGAATATTTACAACTCTCTTGTTGATACACTGACATTACTTACCTTCTGTCTTTAACCACTTTGAAAAGCTTTTCTTCGTCTCTCTACCATCTTTATCTCCCCCCGTCTTCCGTTTTGTGCCCCGGAGTTTTTTTCTGTGCCCATCTTTAGCTCCCTGTTGTCGAGGCACTAACACAATTCAAATTTAAAAGAAAAAAAAAACGCGCCTCATCGCTTCTCGAAGGGTCACGTGCCCGAGCTGCCTGTATGGGAGGGAGAGCGGCTGGCAGGAGGGGAGGGGCGCCTAATTTGTGCTGTTCCTCTGTTATTGATTATTTCATACATAAACAGCTGTTAAGTACATAAAATGCTGACTAGAAAAAAAATTTCCCCACATCGTAGTTGCGTCCCTCTAGTGCAGCGCCCCTATGCGCTGCATACACTGCATAGCGGTCTTTTGCGCCACTGGGTGCTGGTGTCTATCTCCAGCTAACATTCCGGTCCAGAGGTGGGGTCACCCTGGACAGGTTGCCAGTCTGTCGCCAGGGCAACACAGAGACAGAGGACAAACAACCACGCGCACACACACTCACACCTAGGAAGAATTTAGAGAGACTAGTTAACCTGACAGTCATGTTTTGGACTGTGGGAGGAAGCCGGAGTACCCGGAGAGAAACAACAAAAAAAAAAGCATTTATTATTATTTCAGACAATAATAACAAACTGTCAGCAGAAGTTGAAGCATTAACAGGTTTATTGACTCATGAGGATTTTGTGACAAACCAACACAAAGTTGTGCATAACAGAAAAGCCAAAGAAAAATAAGATGTATTCTGTTCTCTGTTTTTTTGTTCCACATAAATGACGGTGTGTAACTTGCATTCAGCCCCTCTGAGTCGATTCCACCGTGGAGCTTCCCGGTAATGATTGTTTTCATCCACACGTACTACTTTGAAAGCAATTTCGATTTGACTAGAGTTCTTTTTTTGCACGCTTTTTTACCCATGGTTTGGGGCAAAATGTCAATGGGATGTGCCGCTTTGGGAGGACAAAGGCATGTGGTAGGTTTGCAAGTTGCGGTCTTTTCGTTTTCGCATGTTGGATTGGTGAGATGTTCGAAAGCTTGGGATGTTGTTTTATAATGTCATTTGGTGTGAGGAATCAGGGTTAAAAAAAAGAAAAGGAAAAGCTGATTTGAATGATTTTAATTCATAATCCAAAAGAAAAATAAAGTTGGAAACAATGCTGTTTTTTCATTCTCTTCACAATTATTCAATAGCTTGCATTGGTCTAGCGCATATAATCCCAATAAATCGCATTAACGTTTGCGGTGTTCTGTAGCAGTTTAAATTGCATTGGCATATCATTTGCAAGACCAAATAGACTCGGCATAGTGTTGATTTAACTCTGCAGAATAACATCCTTAACATTCATGACCAGATACTTAGATGTGTTGTATTTAAAGATGCAATCTTTTTTTGCTCCCTGTCTGATATACAATCAGAATAAATTGTTACAAATTACTAACAATAACTAAGTTGAATCCATTTCTAAATAGTAAAGCCTGAATGAAGTGTTTTAGGTGCCTGATGGAAACAGTGGAACTGCATTAGGCATGTAATTACAGACACCGTTTCAGATTTCCTCTGTGGTACCAACATCAGGAAACTCCAACATCTTGGCTTTGTTCTCTTCAAGCCAATTAGTCACTAATTTACTGGTATGCTTCTGTTCAGTGTCTTTTACTTCTCATGCAAAGTGCACCAGTCCCTCGAGGAGCCAAAAGCCCACATGGAGCCAGCTTCAACGCGTCACCCGTTCTCTTTGATATTTAACAATGATCGTTATGTTGCAAGTTTTTTATTTTTTTATATTATCAAACCACAGAGAATGCATCTGTGGTTTGATAACCACAGATGCATTGGTTATCAAATGCATAACCAATGCATGTGGTTGAAATGAAGTGGTTAATTTCAACCACTTAATTTCAATTAAGTGGTTGAAATTCTTTGCATTTGAAAAACTGAAATCTGGCTTTTGGAGTAATGTGCTTCTTCCTCACTGAACGACCTTTCAGCCCTTGTTGGAACAGGACTCCGTTTACTGTGGATAATGTCGCTCTCTTACCTTTCTGGTGGGATGAATAGATATATTTTTCTCAAAAGAATTTAGTATTTCTCAAGGACATAGAAGCCACCATGGCGTTTATGCTCTTAGATAACTGTTTGATGAACATGACGCCTCTGGGCTTCTGGAAATCGAACCCGAAGATTAACCAGATTTCTCTGATTGATAATTTAATCCCTGGCATGTCGGGAGTGTTTATTGATCTCCGTGATGCTGTTTGAGTAAATTGAATAAATGCATGCCACACTTTTCAGGTTTTTATTTAGAAAAATAAATAGTCTTCCTGCTCTTTCGCTGTCATATAAAATCCCCCAAAATGTAAGAAAAAAGAAATGTGAATTTTGTGAAGGAACATCATCACTTCAAAAAGTAAACATATCGGACCAGATAAAAGAACGGCTGATGAGGAAGGATGTGGGCGTTTACAGGCTGATTTAATATAATGAGCAGTATGTTCAGGTTGTAGCTGGGACAGGTCTCACACTTCTGCTCTCCTCTGACAGCAGCACAGACACATCATAATAAATAAGGGGAAGCTGCAGTTGAGTAATTTTTCCCCATGACAGAACTGACCTGGATTTTCTCTACTATTTAAACCAACAACATCATAAATAGAACGTTTAAAAGTCTTGGGTGTGTGTTTTTTTTTGTTTGTTTGGTTGGTTTTTTTACTGACGGTGACTGCAATGCCGAGGTGCAGTCAGACACGGAGTCATTGACATTCATGCACCTGGTCTGCCACCTGTCACTGCTGGCAGCTCTACAGCGGCCAATCGCGCTCACATCTGTTTGCACCCATGGAGACGCGGCACAGCGAAATCAAGGGCAAGATACATGGGGTGATGTTTGCGGCTACGCCACTCGTTTGTGCAGTTTTATTGAAATAGTAAAACAAAAGTGGATTTTTTTACTTAACATGCCAAAAGGAAAACAAAACTCACATCTCAGGAGTCCACAAATGACATTTTATCGATACGTGTGACTAACGCTCATAAAATGACGACGTTCACACAGTTACACAATTATGTACAATTCAACCTTTTAAGAAAAAAAACAGTAAAACATAAAATGTTATGCAATAAATAAATAATAACGAACATATTTTCTGTACATTTTACTAAATACCACATTAAATACTGCCACTGCTTTACTGCCCTTGCAGCAAACATAAAACAAAACAGAAAAATTGAATAATTTTCTGTCTTATAGTATATGTAAAAACAACGGGACACGGCTAAAGCATTGGCACAGATCTGTTTTAAGAAAGCAAAATGCTCTGGAGAAACTGCATGCAAATGCACAGCATGAATATTCAAGTGCAATCGCTCAGAAGTAAGCAAAACAGCATCAGGAAGGCAACTTTGTATTGTTCTGGGCACTTCAAAGATATTCTCAGGATGGTTTACAACCATGTTTTCTCTTTTTCATAAAATATAATAGAAGAGACAAAAGCTTTCTATGCATGCAGGGTTAGGTGAGTTAGCAGAATTGTGGTTTTAGCTAAATTCTTGCTAAAAATGCCCAAATGACAAATTATTTTTTGCATTTAAGGCAAAGTGAAGGCAGCCTCGCTTCTTTACAAACCAAAGGTCTTTGTTAAATAAATGCAGAAATTGTTTGAAGAATATATGGCAATTAAAAAAAAAAACATTTAAATCACACTGCCACATTAACGACTTAGTCCGGATTTTAAAAATGAAATTCTATGAAGTTAATATCATAGAGAAAACCGGAGATGGTTTCTGTTGCAGATATGTCATGTCAGTAAGTTTTTTTTAGAAAACAAAAGAAATCCTCAGGCTACCAGCTAGCCAGAAACGGGGCTGAGCTATTCAAAACAAATCAAACTGAAAGTGGTCACATCCGTTGATAAATGGATGACTTAAAAAAAAAAAAAAAGTGGAAAACGCAAAAAAAAAAAAAAAATTCAATATGGCGGTTTAAGTGAACCCTGTTTTATTGTTTGTTAAATTGCCTTACTTTTCTATTCTGTACTCAGTACAGCACACGTTTCACACAGGAAGATCATTGGTGGTGCACCACCTTCTTCTTTCATTTCCTGTGTAAATAATGTTTAAATATCCACTCAATGCAAACTTGATATTTTTAGTGTTTTCCTAAACCACTATGACATTTCTGAGATTGAACTTGTTTTACAACTGAAGAACAGAAAATGTCTGCTTTAAGCAGGCCTCCTCTAGCCAGCTAGCTGTTAGCTTCAGCCTTTGAGAAATATTAATCTCAAAGGAGACTTCAAGAGGGTTATCTGCAGCTGAAATATGAACAGCTTATAATCTGCTAACATCACCTCACTTCAAAAACCACCAAACTATTCCTGAAGTGGGATTTGCGGTACTTGAAATGTTTGCTTCTACTGTTTCGTGTTAATCCCTGATTTAACAAGCACAGCAGCACAAGTGCAACATTTCTCCTGCAACCATGTCAGACGTTACTTTTTCTTTAAACTGAGAGACAACATATAGTCACGGACAACAGGTTTGCTAAGCTGCTCTGGAATTTACTGGAGTTGCAAAAACAAGTAGGACTTGCAGACATGCAGCTGACATTTTAATTGATACAGGGTAGAGCTGAAGTTAAAAGATGCATTAAATATAGTGCGCAAGAGATGCGATGCATGGGAAAGGAGAACGGCAGTGAGAGGCGTTTGAGGCAAAATATAAGACGGAAATGTTTCCGGGTGGCGTGTCGACCTTCTAAGTCTGACATGGTTCAACATTCACAGGAACACGATCGTCTCCTCCCTTCCCTCCTCCTGATCGCTGTCTGTCTCCAAGGAAACCAGCGTGCTCAGCTCCAGATGATGCTCACTGGGATGTGGGAGCTCCGGATCGGGGTCAGCTGTCGACATCCAGGTGTTACCATTGTAGCTGGGCTCTGAGTGAGCACAAAAGAAAAAAGGAGGATAAAAAAAAAAAAGAATTTAAATTATTTAAACACATTCTGTGAAGTGCACCAGTCCCTCCTGGATCAAAACATCCCCACAACATGATGCTACCACATCCGTACTTTAGAAGGTGTAATCTGGATTTTTTTTTTTTTATGATTTTTTGAGAGGAATTGCATCTTTCCTTAAAGAAATGTTTGATTTACTGGGAATAAAGCAAATCAGTCATTCCATTATGCAGAGTTTCTGAATATCTGCGTTCATATTTCAGAGTCTAAAGACTCTGTGTTGAATTGACACGTAAAAAACTCTTTGAAAACTATTGAATTGAATTGATTTTTTTATGCTTAAGATTATAAACCCTTATTACTGCCAATGCTTGAAAGGGTTAGGATCATACTTCAGCAAATGCTAATAAATTATTTAACAATCTCACCCTAATTAGCTAACCAGTGTTTTCCTAATCGCAGTGGAGTTTGTTTTAAAGATCAAAGTACGAGGTTCATGTAATAACAGATTCTTAAGCCAGTGCCCTTCATCTCAGCACTACCCAATTTATTATCTGTTTATAATCATCTAAAACTTAAGATTTGACTTTAAGGAGCCCTGCTGGCTCACTCTTGATGTTAAAACAGAGTCTGAGATACTAAAAAGATTAAATAATATGCAATTATTCTAACAAACAAAATCATAACAAGGCAGTAATATGTGGGTTGCATGTGGCTGTGCATTTATGGTGGAGCTGCATCTATCTTTATGTTTGTCTTAATGGTCGAGCTGTCTAGTATTAGGGCAGGTGTGCTGTCATGGTAACAGATGGCATGAACTATAAATTGCCTCATTGTGTCCCTGCAGGAAAGTGTCTCTGTTTGATTAATCATACAAGAGTCTCAGCCGCCACATGGTTGCTGATAGATGAGATATCAACGTGGAGCCAGATGATAAAAACACTCAATCTCTGTCATGGAGATATCATATATTAGTAATATTCATATACAGCTAGCAGCTTGCTTGAGAGAAAAAAAACAAAAACATGCTTAAGAATTAGAAAATGTCTTTCCTACTTGGCAAAACGCTTTCTAAATAAAATATAAACTTTAAGGTGCAACAAGTAGGTTGCTTGATGTTGCAGTTGTCAATCACATCAACCACATGTTTATGATATCGCTGTTTGGATTTTTGTTGTCTCACTTCCACGAGTTAAAGAAAGGATGGTTGTTGAACGTGTTTGATTTTCATGGCGGCGACGTTAGATTTTTTATATATTTTTTATAAACTTCCATGGCAACAACAGGACTTTCTTCATTTCCATGTCAACGCCAGAGAATGAAAATAAAGTAGCGGTCTCACATTTGTCTCATTTTTACTTTAATTTTTCCATCCTGTTCACTTTTTCCCCCTCACTGAAGGACGTATGACTCACTTATGAAGTAGCAGCACAGAGAGACTGAACTCTGTTTGTGTCGCTTCAAGCCCACATACAGAAGGAACAATTAAATTAAACTAGACTTTACATAAAACAGATGCTCTTATCAGCTCTTCTGCTAAGAACCTTCCAAAAACAGATGAAGTTATGAATATTCATGCTGATTAGTTTAGGAAGCACGGGTAAAAATGAGACTTCAGACTCGACATAGGATCTAGATGCCTTTTTTTGTTGTGTGGTCACAAAAAAACTCCCTTACAACAAGCCTCTATTATTGTCCCAACATATTTGGACATATGAATATTTTTTTAACTACTTTAAGAAATAAAACTAATAACATTTGGGGAAAAAAAGTCAATGGCAATGGCCCCATTTATCGTGTATGTTCAGGACAACGGGGAAAACAAAACCAACACCACAAATTTTGTGACAGACCCGAGCCTCGAATAGGCGCGTAGGTTTTTATGACCCGCAGAAACACGGCTGGAACCATAAACGATACGATCGCTCAAAACACACACTCTTAACTGGATACACACGAGCTGAAAAAGGCACGAACTGATATGTCCTCGGTTTGGTCGATCAGACTGCATTTTTCTGCTGCAGTGCTTTTCATTTGTTTTTTTGTTTTGTGCCAGAGGGACTTCAGGGAAAACACAAGATTGTATAATTTTATTACCCAATCTTGTGCAGAGCAATGTTGAGAAATTGAATCTTAAATCTAAATGGCTTGCGGTGAAGTACCCCATCTAGCCAAAAGAATGCTGGTGCTGTCAAAACACCGTAAAAGCGATAGGATGACTTCATTATATAGTGCCTTACAAATACCCTTTGACCTTTTGGACATAATGTAGTGTTAAAACAACAAAAAAGAAAAAGCAATGCATAATAGTAAAGTGGAAATTAAAGGTTCTACTTGTTTTTTTTCCTATGAGGTCCCAACTCACCCACATTCCACCGTAAAGGTGAACTGGTTTTATCTTTTCCCGCTCGGATTACTCACATCTCCGATCCTTTTCAGAAACTCGTGAAAAGGATCGCGATTCGTCGGCATCGCGTCGGTAAATTCCACCCAACTGCTTCAAAGAGATTACATTGTTCTGGATCAAATTATGGAAATCTACTCCGTGAAAACGTGCGTCTCAGAGAGAAGCAGTTACGTGCTAAGGAGATGAGGGGATGTGTGATCTTGTCTTGAACCGTGTGACGGCACAGTGGAGAATTTGCATTTGAAACAGGATCTTTTTTTCTTTTTCTCACTAAAAACAGAAAGTTCCTCTGCATGCCACGGAGGGAGCGTGAGGTACAATCTAAGTATAGTGACAAAGAAGCTCTTTAAATCTACATAAAGTAAGAGGATGGGTCTTTATAGGGGTGTTTAATCAAGCAGGAAATTAAGAAAAGGTCAATTATTATATTCCCCCTGTGTGGATTAGTTCGTTCCAGGCCCTTGTGGGACTCACTGAGCAATCCATTACAGATAAAAATGATCTGAAACAACCCTTACCCTGCAAACCGCGGCCGTTATTTCCCTCAGCTCGTTAACAAGTAACTCAGGTTTCGTCGGGGCCCTGTGTGCGCTCGATAACAGGGATGGGGTTAATAAGCTAATCAATGAACGCGAGACGGTAAACAATTCCAGAAACTCGGCCGGGTGGCGCGGGTAGCTCCCACCCCGGTTTCTGCGAAGACGGACACTCGCGTCGAATGTAAACGGTTATTTTCCTCATCTGCAGTGAGAGATGAGGAACGTGAGAGTGTTGCTGACTGCTGACACCTCCTGAGAGAAGAAACATAGATTCATTTGTGTCTGGATCTCTCATTCCTCTACCGCGTACTCACACCTTCACCCTGCTCCCCACTGCCCCTGTCCGTTCACCTGCTGTGATGACAAGTCATGCAGTAATGAGTTTTGTAAAGATTTTTTTTTTTCTTTCAAGATCAATGTCCTAATCAGTCACCCGTCGCTTGTGAATTGTGATTCACGTACTGTTGCGTCCCCTGGCAGGCGATAGATAGAGAATCCATTGATTTTTTTTCTCTTCCTTTGGCGGGGCTGTGGGGTGGGAGAGGGGGTGGGAGGTGATCAGGTGGAGGTGATGAGACAGTAATGTGGAGTGGGGGGGTTGAGAGGAAGGGCAGACGAGGCCTCACCAGGGATACAGCCTTGAAAGCTCAGTGTGACTCTCGCAAGCGTGGGTGAAACCAGTGAAGCTCCACTTTGTTTACATTCTCACAGGCAGAACATTTCTCCTTTCAGCTGACAGGTTGATAGCAGAACCCGTCACTGTGCCATTAGCACCAACACACCTAATCGTGTTGGGTAAAAATTGGAATGAAAACTGGAAAATGTAATCAGAGCTATTTGCTTACAGCCCTGACCATAAAATGCCGGAAGCAAAGTATCAGGAAGCGCTACCATGCACTTAGCATGTTTTTTAACATTTATTTAATGGACATGTTGCTGGGTTTTTAAATGCAAAACCTGGAAAAACCAAACAGTGGGGAAAAAAGGAACACAGAAATGACACAAAGAATAAAGGAAGAAGGCATACAAGGGAGGAAAGATGGGAGACCGGAAGGGAAGAGAAGAAAGTAAGAAATGGCACAAGGACAAACGAGAGACAAGGAAGGAAGAAAGGTAGGAGAGGTAAAAGGAAGGGCGAAAAGGAGAAAAAGAAAGATGGGGAGGGCTTATCGAAGGACATGAGAAAGGACCAAAACATAAAGGACAAAAGAGAAAACACAAAGGACTGACAGAAAGAAAGGAAGGACAGGACACAGTGAAGGACAGAAAAAAAAAAGCAATGATACAAGGAATGTATCAATCTTTCCTGTCTTCCTTGAGACAGGGAGGAAGAAAAGACAAACATAAAAGGAAGAGGGGCAAGAAGATAACACACAGACAGTGAGACATAACATAGCATCTGGAAATACAAACATTTCTTCAAATTTCCTTTTCTTAACCAGACAAGTAAAATATTGATCAAATTCTACAATTTTCCTGATTTTTTAAGACGATATAAGAACTATGTTTGGTGAAGATTTTATCGGATGCAGCATAGTGTGCTTTACAGTTACAAAATAAATATATACAGGACAGCATCAGCTGTGCATTTCATAATAATATAATAGCAAGGATTCAACTCATATGACTAACACTGCAGTCTGCTTTATGAGCATAAAAAAGACTTTAGATGTTTTGGAGTTTTCTTGGTCAAAGTAGATATTTGAAAGATTTCAATATGGCTTATTCAATTGAAAAATAATAAAAAATTTCAAAAACAGTCATTCCTTCATTCAATTAAATGGTTTACATGTTACATGGTTGATGATGGGACTCAACTGAGTCTTTAATTCAAGCCTACATTACAAAAGGAGGCAACGAGATAACACCAACTATCTGGTCAATGTTAATTTAAAGATATTAACATACAATAAACCAGCCTTCTATTAACAAGGTTTTAGGTATTTCTTACCACTGCTTGAGTGCTTACGACTTCCCAGAGGATTAGTGTAGATGTATCCAGTGCCATGCGGGCTCGTTACACCAGGGTACTGTCTGTTGTTAGATCTGTCCAATAGGCTGTTGAAACAATTGTGTGCTCTCGGGTCGGTCCGTTTGTGGTTGAAGTGGCGATTGTTGATGCTGCCGCTGGCAAACGCCGCCTCGTTCACAAACACAGAGCCGTTACCGGAGTGCTGTCTGGAGTTATTTGGCGGAGAGGCCTGTCAAGCAGAGAAAAGTCCCACCGTTACGTTTCGGGTTGAAAGCAGCGTGAATTCAAAGGAAATTTTAAGATGTTCCAACTGTGTCCAGAGCTGTAAGATGCTCTAACAGCATGAGATGTTACATTGAACAACAAATAAAGAAATTGCAGTCATTGCCTATGTAAATATATTTCACGGCAAAAATATACAATGAGATGGTTCTGAGAATATTGATGACGAAGACTTTTCCTTTAGATGCAGGAGATCAAAGACCATTTCGGAGGTGAACCTGTCAGTATTTTCAGATGTCGACTCAGAAAAAGATCCACATTTGGACGGAACCATCAAGATACCTCAAGTCAGCCGTAGTTATTATGCCAGGCCACAAGATGGTGCTGTGATTTTAGAATGTCATGGAACATGCATGTGTTTTTCACCTAGAATTATGCTAAGATAAACTCGTTAAGTAGCACAATACAGCACAATGCTTTTTTGCTTTTGTTGTCATTTGCTTGTGCATGCGTAGAATGAACCCTGCAGCTGTGCGTTATAGTTTTCATGGTGTATGAAAATAATATAAAAAGTTGTTGGGACTTTATTTGCTGATGTTTTGAAATCGGTCTCTCAAAGTCAAGATTGGTTGTTTCCAGTGCAGACTTCTAAAACACAACGTGTTACAGTGTATTCAATTTTATGAACTGACTGATAATTAGATTTTTTTCTGGTGAAAGACGTCCCTCTGGACCTGTCCAGGGTGTAACCCCGGCAACTAGTTCAATGACCGCTGACGATCCTGTCTAGTGATCATGTCAATAGGGCTTTTCCACTGTTGAGTGGAGGCAGCACAGCTAATAAGACCTGAGAGCTGATATGCGAGTGTGTGTAAGGGTGTGTGTGTGTCATTCGATCCGTCTCTGACCCTATGAACTACTGCCTTGGGCTAAAACATTACCAGGGACACATTAGGACCTCCACTGCCTCCGCTCGCCTTTGTGAGAGCACCGCTTTGTTACTGCGGCCTCCGTGGTGACTAAAATGGATGAATGGAAATACATACAGTAAGTCTGGCTCAAAGCAAGGAGAGCCTTATCAAATCTAGCCTACAAAGGGAAAAAAAGACTCAGTGGCGCGTGTAAATTAATGAGGGAGAGGGGGAATATTGTAACCTGAGTGTGCTCATTTGTCCGCTCATTGTGGTGCAGACCCACCTGCCAGCAGAGCTCCACATACACGGAAAAAGTACTTATTATAGGGGTGAAAAGATTGATTGGATTAATCATGGCAATTATGAAATAACTAATCTAGTAATCGATTAACTGTTAACTGGAGTATAGACTCAAAAAATGGACAGTTGTTAAAAGGTAGTGCATGGGAGCATCATGCTGTGAGGTGGATGAGGGCTATTCTGAAATAAACTTATACAAATACAAATTGAAGCTACAAATAATTGAAGTTTGGACAGAGATTTAGCTTCTAGTAAGGCAAAAACTCCTGTCTGACCTACAGTGGAATGGTTTATGTCAAGGCAAACCCATCTGTTAGGATGCCAAGATAAAGTCAGGAGCTGAATTCAATAAGGAAGTGGCGACAAAACTCAAAAACTGATGTTCACCCGTGGTCTCCATCCAATCTGACCACCTTTGAGTGAATACCCTTTGCAAGACATTGTATGTGGTACATGTGGCGCGTTGGCTTCATCATTCAAGCCGAGGTCTGTAGCGGTCCAAGAGAGCAGTGATCCTTTATCTTCTACGCCTTTCGGCTTCAGGGCAAATTTCAGTGAGGTGCTTTTCAAACAGAGTGTCAATAATTCAAGCCCTTTAGGACACAATTGATCGGTTCCTTGGGCTGTGTGCCTCAGGTTTTAATTATTTTTGCTGAAGCTTTTATTTGCGGCGGTTTAATTATCATTAATCATTGAGATGTTCATTGGTGAGCCGCTGATCCATGAAGACGAATGGCGCTGGAATTGCTCTCGTTATCACAGCTTGTACATCAAGGCTGGGTTGAGCTGCTGCGGAGGAAACGCGTGAACCGGTGTAAGCTGATAGCTCTTTGAAGAAGAAGAATCTCATTAGTGAGGTCACTGAAAGGAATACTGGACGAACCGTGCTTCACGACACCACTAGGGCAGGGCGATGTGGCCTAAAGTCAATATTGTGATATATTGGGCAGTTCACCTCTAACGATAAATGGAGGATAGCACTAAACGCCCAGGACTGATTTTTGGCAATTATGTGCAAGTTACTGAAAAAAAGACAACAAAAAAACACACACACACACAACTGAACAAGTTTAGACGTAAAAAAAGTCACTTTCCAACATCCTTACTCTATCCAGAATATTCCCAAATGATCACTAATTTCTGCTCTTCTTCCACTACAACCACATCTACTGCAGGCGCATCAAAACTTGAAATTTCTTCAATTTTCTCAACCTCACTGTCTCTTTCACTTCTTGCAGACGGGAGCAGGTGGAGTCACATGACTAGAGGCTGTCTGCATAGGGCAGCATCTTAAAGGGTCAGTACTATGTATTTTCCTGGCACAAATTGCCATTTTATAGCAAAATAAAGTAACTGTGT
The DNA here is from genome assembly GCA_903067065.1 of Brachyrhaphis terrabensis. Taxonomy (NCBI): domain Eukaryota; kingdom Metazoa; phylum Chordata; class Actinopteri; order Cyprinodontiformes; family Poeciliidae; genus Brachyrhaphis; species Brachyrhaphis terrabensis. The sequence goes on along the minus strand of CAEGAG010161662.1, from coordinate 35,643 downwards.
TACTTTCAGTTTTTATAAAAATGCGGCATGTGACTTATAATCACAATTTATTGCCTTTAAATCATGTTTTAAGGAACGATTGCTCTTTCTGAAAGTCCACTTCCAGGAAGTCATCACAACATGGCTTCTTTATTAATCTTTAAAAACATTTTTATCAGGAAGTAGCTTGCGTATTGAGCTCAACAGATGTGCAGTCCCACCAGGTGTTTGCTAATTGCTACTGGCTAGTCTGAAGGAGCTGAGTGGGGGAGGGCTGCTCCGTGAGGCGGCGGCTCAGAAGCTTGGAAACTGCAGTTCTGAGGAGAAACTAGGTCTTCCCAAGTCTTTTGCATAGCTGAATGGTTGCCACGGGAGATTAAATGATTTCTCAAACATTCACGAAAGAATCAAGGCAAGTCCAGATTTGTTTTTGATGAGGGAATAACATTATAATATGACTTAAAGCTCAAAAGCTTTGATTTTACATAATACTGCCCCTTTAAAGGAATATGAGAATAGCATACCTACATACAAAAACAAGAAAGACAAAAACAACTTTTGCGCTCACTTCTTTTTTTTTTTTGTAACACTGAAAATGCCGGCAAAATGATGTCAGCCGTACTAAATTTTGGTTCATTTTTGTTTTTTCTCCTCAAAGGGTCGAGCATTTCTTCCAGAGGAATGCCGGTTGGAGGTTGGACTTCTTACCTGCTGCACATCCAGAGGGATGACCATGTGGGGTATCACGGTGGGCAGGCTGCTCTGCCGCCCGTGCTTCCAGGCCTGCAGCAGCTTCTGCTGGTCCTCCAGACGCTCGCGCTCCCTCTCCACGCTCCTCTGCCCCTCCCGGAGCCGCTCCAGGCTCTGCTGGTACTCCTCCAATTGCTCCTCCAGCTCCTCCCTCTCCTGCCTCAGCTTCTGCGCAACCTGCAGGCACTTCCTCTCCCTCTCCTCCAGCCGGCTCTCCTGCTCCACCTGCTGGCTCTCCTTGGCCTGGCACTCTCGCTCCCAGCGGTCCCTCTCCTGGCGCAGCTGCTCCCGGAGCCGCTGGGCCGCCGCCACCTCCTCCTTGCGCTTCTCCAGGTTGCGCTGCTTCTCCTGCTCCTGCAGCGAGTTGCCGCGGAGCCCGTGGAGGTTCAGGCAGGGACCGCGGGGTGAGGCCAGCTCGCTCGCTTGCAGGAGGAGCTTCTGAACCTCGTAGCAAGTGTCCTGCATTGTTACGGCAGCCTGGCGTAAACAGCAAATAATGGTTAGCCTCACCATGAACATTTATTCAGACATTTTGAGGTGTAAGTAGTCCAGTCACGATAAATTTTGCAGCACGATAAATTGTTCTAGAGTTATTGCGATAAACAATAAAATGTTGTTGTTTTTTTTAAAGGTTTTATTGGCTCTAGTGGCCTTTATATGATAGAGAAATGACACAAAAGTGGGTAACGAGAAAGGGGAGAAGACATGCAGCAAAGGTCACCAGGCTGGGATTGGAACCTGTGACATCAGCGTCTAGGACTAAGGTCTCCTTACGTGGGTTGTGCTGAACCCCTGCGCCACCACAGCATCGTGTTTTAAGACCATTTTCAGTTAATATAATAGCTAATGCATAATGACTCTAGAATCAACGAATGTTAAATTCTGTTGAACATTTAACACTACAACTGGGAGACATTTTGAATATCCAAAAAAGTACACAAAATCAAAGGAACAAACTGTCCTTCACAAAAAGTGGCTAGTTGAGACAAAAGCTTTTTGTCACGCAGTTTTTGGCAGAGAGGGAGAGAGAAAAGAAAAAATGATGCATAATGCAAATGGAAATTACTGAGCTCATTTTAATTTATCGTGTGGTTAATTGATTTATTGCTTACTGCGACAGGCATAGCAACAACAAAACAGAAAATGTTCATTTTGTTCCACCACACGATGTACAATTTTTTAAAAAAGATTTTAGAAGGGCACTTTTTTTTCTTCAGTGTAAAAAGGGAAGGCACTCTAGCACCTCCTAGTGTCTACCAGTGCACTTTACTGCACATGTGCATCCTTGTTGCAGGTGATTTGAATGGCAAATTATAATGGAAATTATAATCAGGTTCAACTGGTGACCTAGTTTTTTTCCCCCTTGCATCCACTTTACTGATAGAATCACTGGTTTTGGTTTCAGACACATGAGGGAAAAACTTTGAATATGAAAATCACATTGTGATCAAAACCCCTAAGTCCAAACAGGAAAGCATACACACACACACCCACAAAAACCAAATGCAAATACAAACAAACACACACAGACACACACATCCTCTCTACATAAATTTACATTTTATAGCAAGAGAGGGAGTGTGTGCACAGCCAAACAAAAGACCCTCCTATGTTTCCGAGCATAAAAAAATAAATCATTTGGGGGGAAGAGCTCCTGTTGCTTGCTTCCTTTGGCTTCAAACAGTCAAACACAGCGCTGTTACTCTGTTTGCCAAACCTGCGGCTTCGGGTCTCTTCTGCAAACAAATATATCTGTGTGGTGGCTAAACATAGATGAGTAAAGTCAGAATCTACCAAAGAAGGTGAAGCTTGCAGATATATATATTGTTTCTACTTCAACAAGGTTTTCAGGTTGTTTTTTTCCCCAACAATTAAAAACGCTCTTTATAACTTAACAGAATGAAAAGAGCATGGATTTGAAACTGAACTTTCAGCTTGAGCTAGAGTTATTTTTTTTTTTTTTAGATGAAAAAATAATAATACTGATGAGTTATTATGGTACAGTTAAAGTTTAGACTTAAAACTGTGGCAAGACTACAAATAAAAACATGAGTATCTATGTGCAAAATTAGTAGAAAACACAAAAATATGATTCCATTTCACAATCATGCACTACTTCTTGTTGCTCTGCTCTTACCTGCAAACTGTAGAGTAACTGAGTCAAGGTTTGGACACTCTCAGCAGCCTGTTAGAGAAAAAAAAAATCAAATAACAATCCAGATCAATATATCAATCATGTCTTTTAATGCAATATTTACCATCAGTGTCAAATTATTCAAAATAACAAGCTGCATGGGGGTTCAAAATGCATTTCAATCCTGGTAAGAGTAGATTCATGCAGCAATTGCGCCCCCTCCAGGCAAAATGCATTAACACAGCAACATTTAGGAGCCCCCATTACCTGACAGGAGCTGATAAGAAAACGACTCATTCTTATCGGTGTAATTTAGCTCACAGGTCATAAAGGGTGCAGAGAGCAGCACAAACACACTAACGGCTTTGGAACAAGCCTCCATATCTATTTTTAATGCCGCAGGATCTTTAAGAGCTAAATGGACTTCCCTTTATTATGAGTCTATCAATAATTAACAACATTAAGATTGAAATGTAATTCTAACTGACGGTGATCAATTATTAAAGGAACACTAGGCTGATATCTGTAAATAGGGTGGAAAAAAAAAAAAAGAAAACAACCTGGGAGAGGGTGTGTTACCTCTGCAGTGCTTTTATTAACAATTTACTGCATAAAACTAGAAAAACAAGCATTAAAAGAAATTAATTTCTACCTCAAAGTCAACTGTACTCTGGTGCTTTTTCTGCGAGTCAGACGTAGGCTGAAGGTCAAATGCATCGCTCCGGTTTCCCTCGTTTTCCTCTGAAGTGTCAGATGAGGGATCGGACTGAGCGCCGGGGCTGATGGGAAACACCGAGTCCGAGTCCTGGCTGTGACTCGACAGAGAGCGGGCCTTGAACGACAGCGCGGCTTTGAGGTTCTCAGCTGGAAAGCAAATTTAAAAAAAACATGTGGCTGAAATAAAACAGATCGGTACTGAGCAACAGCAGCACACAATGGAAAACAAAGTATAATATAAGCATGTTAATATTTTAAGAGACTAGTTTTTGTTTTTTATAACATTTTGGTCAGAAATATAGATCATCTCTATTTCAAATCTACAACACTTTATTAAATCAGGACTTGAAATTCACTAATCACATGACCAAAGATTGGAACCAGCTAGTTTATCTTTAATTGACCCTGATTGGCAAGTCAAACATGTAAAAAACAGGTTTTTTTTTTTTTTTTGCTCATTGAACACATTAATAGTCAGAACTCCCAGCATTTTTAGTCTTTTAACACGTCAAGATACAGCATGCACCCTGATGCGCTATTTTCAAGTCAAATATAAATCTGATAAATATTAAGCAGCATGCTTTAATACATATGAAATATATATATATGTGTTTTTATGAATGTACTTTTTTAATCTTTAAGAAAATGCAATACAGTCTGAAAACTCACTCTGAAAACTAAATGAAATTATTACAATTTTTCAATATTGTTTCAGAGTTTGACAATCAAATCAAATTTCCTACATTTTTGGATTAATCAGTACCGCAAAGAAACCCTGTCTTTATGGATTTGTTGTGTGATATTTCAGCTAAGAAGGCTGAGATTTTTAGGTATCATCTAAGTAAAACATGGCTAGAAATGCTATACTGTTATGTCCCACCTTCTTGCAGAGCAGCAGCCAGTAGCGCAGCGGCCTGCGGCAGCTCCTCTGACTGAGGCTGCACCAGCAGTCGCGGCTCCACCAGTGCGGCATCCGTCCTCCCGCTCAGCGCGGACAGCTCTGTGTAGATCTGCAGCTTCTCCTCCAGACTGGAGCAGATCTGCTGGTCTTGACTCGTCAAGCTCTCTGATACGCAGTTTCAGGCATTTCAAAAATTAGAAAAAAAAATGTCTACCTCCCAACTCCCGTTGGCAGAACATACACGACAACTACTTGGAAAGAATTTACCTTGCAACTTGAGGATTTTCTGGAAACGAGCCTCAACAGTTCGCTTCTCCTCTTCTGATTCACTTGCGTATTCCTCCGGTTCCTCAGGGCAGCTGAGTCAAACAATAAAAAACAACTAACAATATAGAAGTGAAGTTAAACATTTTTGCATTTTGTCACGTTACAACTATGAATTCAAATATTTTTTCCTTCTGGATTTCATATGAGAGACCAGCACATGGTAAAGTAGAAGCAATTTATTATGTTTTGCACATTTGTTCGGAACAAATCTAATGTCTCTAAATAAAACCCAGTACGCACGCATAGGTGTTTAGGATTCAGGTGTTCTTCAGATACCCTCTCAGTTGGGCTACGGTTGTCACCAAATATTGTTTAACTTGTACCAGTGATAACTGTTATTATTATACATGCATCTGTTGTTTGTTGTTGCAGTTTCTTGGTTTCATTGTTTTTCTCTTTTTGCAAGTTTAGAGGCAGATTTCTCTCCATGCTTCTTTTTCACTCTTTTCCCTGTAGACATTTTCCCCAACTTCCTATCCCTTTCTTTTTTTTATCTAGTATCTATTACGTTTGAAATAAACTCACAGATGAAAGCCTTAAAGCTTCGCTTGTCAAAGTACATGTGTTGGGCTTCACCTTGACAATAGTGAGTGCCACAATAAGAAACATACAGTCTTGGAGTCACATGACGCTTTGAATTTCGTGGTTGGAATGTAACAAAATATGAACGTATTAATATATCACAAGGCTCTGAAAGTTTCAGACACAAACCAACCTTTCTACCGCCTCTCTAATGAGCCTCATCCAGGTATTTCGCTCCTCTTTGGATGAAGTGTGGACCTCGTACATTTCTGGGCCTGCAGAAGAGGCGCTGATCAAAAACATCCCTTTCTCCTCGTTCGCCACTTCCCGAACTATTAACTTCTGCAGCGCGATGACAGGAGGCTTTTGGTCCTGTGGAAAAAGCGTAGAAAATGCCTTAGAGTGCTACAAGCAAAGATGATAGTAACCCTGATTATATTTATTTGCTACACTCACCACAGCAGCAAATGTGTATTTCTGGTCTTTCTCTTGAAGGAAAACGAGTACATCAGTGAGGAGGAGCGCCAGGACATCTAGGACAGTCAACATAAGCAGAAAGTAATGTCACAAGATCAGTTTCAATATAATAACTCAATCACAGTAACTGTGTAGCAACAATCAGTAGGGAATCACCTTTAAGGCGACTGGTGGCGGTCTTCCACAGCAGCATGCCCTGGTGTCTGAGCGTTTGACCCATCATGTCCTGCTTGCGGAAGGTGTTGCCGCTCTTCAGCTTGGCCGCGCTGCGGTTCTCCATGCGGTTCCACACTTCCTGTAGTCTCTGGTGGTGCTCGTATTCGCTGACTCTCACGTCCACGGCCGCTATCGCGTCCCGAATGTGAGTCAGGGCTTTGGAAAGGTTGGCATGCTCCTCTGTTTGCTCTGGAAGATCAGAAAGGACAAAAAAAATAGAACAATATGGTGCACTTGTTTCAGTCCCTGCAGTGACTGTGATTTAACAGCAGGGGGCAGTTGCTGCCTAACCTTGAGTATAGTGTAGGATCCTCTCCAGTAGCACTGGGTATTTTGTGATCCTTTGAGTTACCAGCAAAATGCATTCTGGGATCTCTCTCCGCCGCACCAAAGAGTTATGACCTTGTTGCTTTAAAAATTAATAGATTTTATTACACAATGTTTAACTCCACTGAATTGTAACGATGCTAACTAAGATTTAGGATAAGAAATACCTTAATGAAGCTTTGAAATCTCTTATTATGCTGCATGAGATCCTTAAAAAAGGCTACTGCTTCGTTGTGATGACTGCAGAATTCTCCGTACACCTGCTTCATTTTTTCTCCATTCTCTTCTGAAAACTACAGGCAGGTTTCATTATTACACTGGAATCTACCATATTGGTAATTTGTAAGGTTAGTGCTAACCTGTTGGAGCAAGATGTCACCGATTTGCTGTATCAGGTAGTTCCTGTGACCCGGGGGCTGCCCGGAGCTCAGACGCTGCTCCTTCATGGCAGCGAAGAAGGCGTGGTGGAAGGCGAGCAGCCGGTCCAGGCAGGGAAACACTCGCTCCACCGACTCGGTGTCCAGCTGCACCTCTTCCTTCATGCCTCGCCGGAAAACCTCAGCCATGATGTGCAGAGTCTGAAGGTGGTGGAGCTCAGTCTGCATCAGCTCTGTGCCGGGTCAAACACTCGATCAGTACTAGCTACAAACTTCAATCCAAAGTCAAATATTGTTTTAATGTGAAAGAAAAAAAGAGATTTAACTAATACAGATGAAGGCAGAAACTTTTCTTTTTTTTCCTTCTGCTTCACAACTATGCACAACTTTGTATTGGTATTTTATAACCCTTGGTGTCAAGAGGAAAAGAAATGCTGCACAAAAATGTTACTCAATCTGACAATTTTTGAAACAATTATGTGATTACAGCACATGAGAAAACAAATCATCCCTTTAACATTTGCTTACCGTAGATAACATCCTGCCTCTTGACAGCCCGCTTGTCTTGCCTCTTGCAAAACTTGTGCTCCACCGTCAAACTCCACGACTCGGCCTCGTAATCAGCAGAATCCGCTAACATGTTGCCGTGAGTCTGAATGTACGAGTCCACACAGTCTGACGAGAGAGAAAGGTGCAAAATTACTTATGATCATTTTGTTATATAAACAGTCTTCACTTTGCTTTTAAAACGGATGTCCGCTTTGATATATTTTGTTCTCAGCATGCAAAGAAATTCAGTTAAAAAGACTAATTTCTTTTCTCATCCCTGTCAGTGACATCCACCATTAGCCGGCTGTGAGGAAAAAACAGAGGCTGAATTTGGAAGATGCTGAGCCTAATTAAAAAGGAATTGTGCTCAACTCGGTTCAGAAGAAATGTTGAACTGAACCAAAAGATTTTTCACCATCAGATATAAAAGGTGAGATGGTCAAGAATGTTGATTCTCAACACATTTTTGAAGATCAAATACTATAAATGTCAAATTGATGTTCATTTAAATTGACTTAAGCTTAAATTTCACTAAGAGGTCATACATAGTACATTCAAAAGTACACCCAGAGGGACTCCAGGAATATCTGGAGAAGTCTCAGAAAAATAATTACTGGAAATTGTATGGAAATTTAATTTCCCCTTTACTTTCAAACCATTTGAAGTAAAAATTATGACTGTGAAAATTGTATTTTCTTATTTTTTCCCAAACATCTATTATTGAACATCTTTTTTGAGATAAAAAACTTGCTTTTCTTTAGTCATTTACCACATTGAGGGAATGAGTGCCAGACTATGTGGGTTAAAAGCAATGCATTTCTTTTAGAGATGTACAAAGAAATTGGTTGTGACCAGAAAAAGCTGACTTTTAAGTTCAACGGACCCTAAAAAATCTGATATTATTTTGGTCAGAGTAGGCAGCAAACCCAAGCGTTAACGGATTATGCTAACAACAACACAACAACCAGTTGTTTTAGCAACAAGACTAAAAGGTAGCTGCAGTATTTTCAGTGTCAGAGAGATGTTTCAAAATTGAATCAATGTCAAAACACAAAAACTGTAAGAAACAGATTAAAATAAAATTTATTTTGCACACTGTTCTTTGATTCAATGTGGGTCACCTTTAGGAGATTTTAGTTAGGGAATTAGTCTTCATTCTAAAAAATACACTTAGAAACATATTTTTTTATTACTATTATTATAATAACAACAACCTAATAGCTAATTCAAGATACTAAAGGTAGATTTAAATTTCAGCTCAACAGAAGTCATTTCACTAATAGAGTGTGGCATTGCCTCCACTTATGATAAATACAAATATTGTCTGCTAATGATAGAAAATCTAGAGCAAAAATATTCTGATGAGTGAAAAATCCAGTTCTACTAACATTTGAGAGTCAAAGCTTTACAAAACAGGAGATCGGAAACTGTAATCGACGCATATCTAATTTTTGTTTTGCTTTGTGGATATTTTCAACATGAAGCCTTGCTGGATCTCATACCGTCTCCGAAGGATGATTCATTAGAGGCGGAGGAGCCCGGAGTTGGCAGGAGCTCCTCCGAATGGCTTTTCAGCCTCAGGGCTTCAGATTCTGTCTCTGAACTCTCGCTGAGCATACTGTACCACAAAGCAGAACATGGGAGTGTGTTATTACTATTATCATCCCATTAATCTATGTAATAAACTCTGATTGCTCACCTGTCACTGTTGGGTAAGCTTCCAGGCAAAGAGCATGACTGTGTCCCAGTGTCCTTCCTCTCCCTTGGGGTGAGGACAGGTTGAGAAGAAGAAATGGGGATCACAGAATGGGAAGGACTGTCTCTCACTGTGAAGTCTGAGGGGAAAACAGACAAAGATCAGTTGTTATATTTAAAAAAAAAAAAAAAAAAGCAAATGGCAAACTTTTTCTGCATTGTTTTGTAATGCTGTAATTCTGTAATGCTCGACTTAGACTTTGTAAAATCTTACTCTGTGGAAGAGACGCCGTCTTGCTTTTCTCCACGGTTATAGCACATCTATCCTGTAGTTTCTAAGTAACATATAAGAAAATCTGATTGAAACTCTATTCAGATCATTTTATTTTTTAAGTAGAGAACCAAATAAAAAGCAGACCAACCTTCAAGCACGGTGGGACAGACTCCTTACAGCTCTTATGGACAATAGCAGTGCAACCTGAGGGAGGAACAAATCACTGATGATTTCAGTCGGATGACGCCGGTGCGTTTGAGTTTACCTTCCACCCACCTGAGCAGTGCAGAAGGTCCTTTCCAGTAGCTGGTTTGTCACACACCACACACAGCGTGGGACCTAAACAGGAGCCTGTTCCAAACCGGTGGCCATTCAGGTGCCTATCCTTGGCTTCTCTGTCCTTCCCTTTCCCCTTTGAAAACCATGCCAGAGACATAGGTGTCAACAGCCAAACCGTACAGATAATTACTCCTACATCTACGGTGTAACAGCTGCATTAAAGACAAACTTCGGAGAATGTCTTCTAAAGTTTCGATTTCACACGTTAAATATACCTCGAGCCCGAGGAAAAAAAAAAAAAAGCATGGAAGCAATTCCCGCCTCTCGCCAAGCTGTAAGAAAAGTCCTCGCACTCGGAAGCAGACCAAAGTGTAAACAAGATTGAAATCGGGGAGGGTTTCCAGTCCCTGTGCTGACTCAACAACCGCGGATTAATCATTGAAAGGAAAGAGGCCGGACACCATGTTTGGTCTGTCGCTCTGACCTTGAGTTATTCCCAGAACTGTTTCCTGGTTGAGTCTTCCAGAAAGCCAAAAGACAATCGCATAGTTCATACCAGAGACCAGAGCTGGGAATTGTAAAGCTTCAGCATCTTTATTGAGACTAAAACTGAGACTGGAAGTGGGATTTATTTTATTCACTACAGTGCTACTCTTCCAAAAACACTCCATAGTAGTGTTAGGATCAGGTTACAAAAATGAAGGGAAATGTTGAGTTCAAGGTGGATCGATACATTTTGTGGGATTTATTATAACAACTTAAAATGAAAAGAAAGGATTTAAAATTAAAATTATTAGGATGTACAGTAAATGGCTCTAAAAATAAACATCCTCCTCATAAACTAGTTACACTGTTTTGTAGTGTAATTTTAGCACTCAAAATCAGAATTAGTTCATAATGTTTCAAATCAATTAATATTTATTGACGATCACATGGAACCAAGTGTGGGGAAGAAATTTCTAGCAGCAAAATTAACAGTCCTGTTAATGATGTCTGTTTTGAGAGTTTGCACCCAGTTTATTGATATCATAATAAACCCCAATTCGTACAATAATAACAGCCAAAAGTATTAAACCATACTGTTATTGCTTCTGCTTAGTTCCAGGTACTGCAGTCTGACCAGTTTTTCTCAACAGCCACAAAAACCAAGTCTTAACGACAACATTGATGCTGCTCCAATATGCATCCCTAGTTGGAAATCTGCAGTTTGGCTTGTTGGTTTTACCTTGTTCTTGTTGCGTGTGCTGGACATCCTGTTCTTCAGAAAGCTGAATGTGCGAATGACTTTATACTTCTCGGACTCTGCCTTGGTGGGAATGTTGCACTTCCCCAACTCCTCTTCTTCAATCCTGCACAAAAAAAAAGGTCCCAAAGTTTTGTAACTCCAGATACAGAGTGGATGATTTTCATAAGGCAGACTCAAAATTGTCACATTTTCTTTTCTTCTTCTTCCTGGGACGTAAAGAAAACAACAAAAGCAAGCAGAACAGGCTGGTTTAGAGATAAATCTCCAGGCAAGTGAAATGTATCCGGTTAGTTTAAGGTGCAAAGGTTCATTCTCAAATCGGATGTGTTTCGGAGCAGAGCATTCCCGGAGAGTCAAAGCGACGACATGAAAACATCTCAAGAATCCTTTTTGTTAGTAAGCAAGATGTAAGAAAACAGTGTTCCACTTCTGCACTGCTGTGACGTGAGAGTGAGTAAGAGTTAGAAGCACAGGTAAAGGCTAAAAACATCCAAAACGGACTAAGACACCTGTGCATGCTACAGTCAGTGGGAGCTCTAGTTGCTCTAGCGCTGTTTGGAGCCAGATGGGGAAGGAGCTGCTGGTTTTGTTTTTGGTTAGTATCTTCAGCTGTTGGATAGTCAGGGAGAGGTCAACAGAGGTCGGTCCCGTACACATACTCTTTGAGAAACTCAGACAGGGTGAGATGCTGCAGCGACTCTGCCAGCTCAGCGCTGCCCTCATCGTCAGCGGACTGGGCCCGCTTACGGAACCTAACCTCTCTGGAAAACACACGGACACACACACACTGAAGCCTTGTGAAGCCATAGAAATAAAAAGAGATCAGGCACTTCTTGTAAAATATTAAAGTTTATCTCTGCGATTTACAGCCGGTCTGATATGTTCCTCTAAGCCTAAGTAGTTATCAGGGAGAAAATGGAGCTAAATGATGAAGTGAATATAAAGTGTTAATAATGAAGTCGTTTTATTTTAGCCAGAAGCCACAAGTTAAACCATCCCCTCCTGTAAGAAAAGTCTCAGCAGCGTCATGCTTTAGGATCATAGTTGAAGGGAAGGTGGAAGTAAATATCAGTAAATACTGGGCAATCTTTGATAAAAACCTATTAGAGGCTGCAAAATACCTAAGTTCACCTATTGTATGTTGTGGGTAATAATGACCCAAAACATACAACCAGAACTACTATGGAATCCATTTGAAAACAGACAAGGATAAGTGAGTTTGCTAAGTCTTGCCAAATTTTATTTTTACAAAATAAATATTCCTTCTACAAAGTAGAACTATGCTCTACTTTTTTTTGGTCTATCACATACAATGTGACAGAATGTAAAAAAGAAAGAAAGAAATTCAAGATATACTAAGATATTCATTGAAAAATGCAAAGAAAAAAAAAAGAGCAAGTATAAAAAATGAATACCTTTTATCACTGGGCTGCTCTGAAATGCTGGAGGCTCTTTGTTCTGTGGAGAGATACAACAAGAGAAGCTGTCCTTGATAGAAAACAAAAAGAAAAGCTGCAAAAACATCAATAATAATAATAAAGCCTCAATAACTTTCAGTCTTTAATGGTTTGAGTGTTTGTGACGAAGGCAAACAATCTGTCTGAACTTCTTTATGCGTTCTAAAAACTGATCTGAGATGTAGCTGCGCTGATATATGACAAGTTCATCAAAACAGGAACAATAAACATTAAAGCAGAAACTCCATTTTATCATGAATTCTCCCAGATTACAAGAAAATAGCAAAACAACTATGACAAAGTACTTCATTAATTTAAATTCATTTAACACTTGTAAAGGGAGCTTTTACTCACATGCATTTATTTTTATGTTAGATTGTCATTTAAGTTAAAAAGAGGAACTTTTTTAATTCTGTCTTTAAGTTTTTTAAGATTAGGATCAACTAAAAGTTGAAATAAAGTTATTCACAGAAATCAAAAATCAACAAACTCACTTTTAAATAAGAGTTCTTATTAATGGAGCTAAATTCATGTCTTTTTAAACCATTAAAGAAAATATTGGCTTGATTGTCACCTAATTCTCCATCTTTCTATCATCTAAATAAGTTTGTTTTGCAAATTTTAACATTTTAGACATAAGAATGACCTAAAATGAGACAGGAAGCCCAAAAGTAAAAAAAATAATAATCACACAGTTCTGCTAGCTAGAAATGTAAACTCTTATTTTCATAACTTTTCATCTTCAGATGATGTATCCTTGCATTCCCAAACACTCAGCCTCACCTACACACATTCACACACAAACACAAGCAGAAGTGCTCTCAGTGAGGTGCTGGGTGTGGTGCAGGCATCCAGTACTTACTGCCTGGGTGGAGCAGAGACAGAGACAGGGTGGATTTAGACAGAGAGAGCGCCTGAAGGAGAGATCGGCTGTGGCTGACGCTGTGGAGAACGCCATCTACAGGACACAGTGGACAGAAGGCGGCTAACACAACCACTGCAGGAGGAGGGTGCAAACTATCAGCGTGAACAGTACAGTCGGGTTCCAGCAGAGAGATACTCAGCAGGGTATTACGCGGCAGGGTTTGTGTTATTTGACAAATAGGGTGAAAAATTTATATTTCTTTTTCAGAAAAAATGTGCTGCATTTTGAAGCAAAATAATGTCAAAACGGATATTTTCAAACCCCGTCCAACAACTATATGAACATGACTGTACCTTATATTAGTGTTAAGACTATAGCTCACAAATTAACACAACATGTAAGATTATTCCATTAGTGGAAGAAAATATCAGGAAAATTAGTCATGCATTAGACTGAAATGCTCTGGGTGTTAAGCGGACTGAGTTTTACCGACCAGGGCTACCTTCCGGCGTGTGGTTGTCCCTGGGGTTGCGACTCGGACAAAACTTGGAGTACGAGTAGGAATAGGAGCGAAGTCGAACGCCATCCTCATTCAAGTCCTACAGGGTAAAAAACAAATTGAGGCAAAGATAAATAAATAGCAGGCGTGAAAACAAATGTTTGTGAAAGTGAGACTGCTAATTTTACTTTGGAGATGGGTTCGCACGCCGAGGCCGACTGGCTCCGAGTGCAAGTGAGATCGGGAGCTGGACGCGGAGCTTCCTTCTTGTCTTCGCTTCTACCAATGTCTGAAAACAGCCGGGAAAGCAGAGACTTTGGCCCCGGAGCTTCTTCCTCACTGTCCACCTCCAGGGCCACCAGGCTGGGTGGTGGGGGGAATAAAAACATCATAAGTACGTCATGAAAATAGGAACACTGGCACATAGAGACTTCAACAAAGGAAAATGTAACACCTGATGTCGCAGGTTTCCAATGGTGGGCTGCTTGGCTCGGTGAAGGGCTGATGGCTCAACCTGGTGAGGGCCCGATCGACTGGTGAGAGAGAGACGGATCCAGGGAGGAGATCTTCACGGCGTGGACGAGGCGGAGGGGTGTCGGTCGCAAGAAGAAGATCATCAGGGTCCCACAGGCCGCCATCAGTCCCTGTGCTGTCACGCGTCACATCATCTATTTTTAGCTTAACATCCTCTTCACAAGCCTGAAGTTAAGAGTAGAAATTTAAGAAAAGGGTTAAAAAAAGTTCAGGATAGGATTAATTCAAAAAGAAAATGTACAACCTGAGTCTGCTGTGTGTGATCTGAGTCGTTGACGATGGAGAGTAAAGGGTCCGAAGCCCGCTGGCTGAACTGGTTCTGAACCTCTCTGTCCCGTCTCGGGTGCCCATTTACTAAGACAAACACACAGCAAAAATCTCATTACGCCTTCCAATGTGGTCTGTTAAATCTTCCCCATATATTTGCTTGATCTTTTTTTATTTTTTAAATCTAACAATGCCAGATTGCTGTTTTTATAGATCTGAAGGATTTATTACCAGACTGCTCGGTGAGAAATTACTTTAAAATTCTAACAATTCATCAAAACTTTAGCCAGATATGTGGATGTCTGCTTAGAGACCGCAGTTTTCAGAGTAATCTAAAGTAATACGAAAAATAATCCAGGGGGGAAAAAAGTTTATAACACACACAGAAACGCCAAACTTAGAGAACCGATTATCAACATGTCACAATGCTGGACTATTAAGATATATTTATTTTCTCCTGGCCAGTATTATCCCAGGCTTTATTCTGGTTCAGGATTTTCTTCTGTCTTTTTTCAAACCACAACACATCACTCTCTCTTTGCACAAATGTCAAGGCTTAGAGAGAAGAAAGGAAAATGCGATGAGCTGCTGCATACCTACTCCTGTTTGACCTTTAAAGGATTGTTTTTGTAAAAACCTCTACACATCATCCTCGCCGACAGGCCCCATGTGTTTGGTGAAAAATAAGGTGGATTACATTGACTTTCTCTGAGTCAGGGCCGTTCGCTGCGATACATCTGCTTAATGTTTACGCTCACTCTTCTAATATAAAACGGTCAGGTCTTAAATCTTGAAAAGCCGACGGCTGGCCTGTCTCGCTGCAAATGATGTGCGTAGAGTGATAAAAGCGATAAACTTCAGCATAACACAATATAATACAAGCATATTTTGGACATTTTTTTAATTAACCGGCCCAGTTTCTTTGAATCCGAGTCAGCCAAGCTATTTTCGATAACCGTAGGCTTACGGTATTTTTTTTTATGTTGTAAATTTGTCCGTAGTGTAGAGTCTCTTGTTTTTTTTATTCTTATATTTTAGCTTGCGAGAATCTGTGTGTATAAATTTGTCTGTTACTTTGCTGCTGAGTTTCCCCACTGAGAAAAAAACTATTTTTCTCAATAAAAAAATAAAAATAAAAACACCTACTCTAAGAAAAAAAATACATAAAAAATGGAGTAAACATGATGATTTCTTTCACAGCAATTGTCAAAGGAATAATAGGATAACATAATCCTTCTATAAACAAAATATTATCTGACTAAATAAAGTTTACGTAATGTTTTTGGATATGACAGTTATTGTCAAATCAGGAAGCATAAGTAATGAAAAACACCAGAATTTCATGAGTATGCTGGAAATGTTGTAAATCTGTTAATGCCTAAAGGAAATATTTTGGGTTACTGGACTCTTTCTAATGTCATCTAACGATTTGCAAATTGAGAGAGAAGATTTTCTTTTAAAATACTATATCAAATGTTTGGTTTTAAAACCAATCACAAAGAGCTGGTGGAGACCTGACCAGAACGAGGCTCAAGCAGTGGAAAAAGAAATACTTTCAATAGAGTGGGAGGGGAACAAAAGAAAGAAAAAAAACTTCCTGCCTGATTTCCAGAAGAACTATCCATTTCAGAAACTGGTAAAAATGGACTTCCTACACTCCTTCTTTCCTGCGACTCATGTAGGAAAACAACGGAGAGCCGACATCGTTTTATTAAAATAAACGGCAGGTAAACGACTAAACACACAACAAACGGGATCTCGAACACCATTTTATGTTTTGCACATGAAATCCTAACCTTCAAAATAACGCGTAGACACAATTCTCCAAATCAGAACCAATGTTAAAGAGGCTCCACGTATTTCTGTGGCTGAGCAGAGCAGTACTTGTACAGTCTGTAAGTACATGTGCTGCTGCAGCATATCAGCAGGAGCGGCAGAATAACAGCATGGAAAATTGCCCTGTTTGATGAGTTTGCTTTCCACCCAGTCTTTGATGTCTGAACCAGCCAAGGCTGCACTAATGTAAAGGAAATCCTGGGCATCTCAGAGGCATTTCCTCTTTGCTTCTCTCACACAGCGAAGACACTGGAGTTTAAACACGCTGGGGCAGATGTTTTAGATCCAGTCCTGTCCTTAACTTCTCCCATTTGCAAAGCAGTGCGACACTCCTTTAAATCCGCTATAGCTACAAACTGAAAAGTGTTGAAGCAACATTTTAAGTAATAAACAGAAAGAAGCACATAATTTTGAAACGAAGGGCCAATTTTTCTTTTCTTTACAGATTTCTAGGAGTAAAAATCTGAAAAGTGCGGTGTGAATTTGTATTCTGTCGCCCACGAGTTAGACTAGAATGTTTACATTGTAACACATTGTAAAGGTGATAAGCGTAATGATAATTTTTAAGAGTTTTTGCAGTAACACTTTATTTGAAGGGGTGTATAAGACTGACATGATACAGTCACAAACATGATACGACACCTGTCATGAATCTTCATGAATCTTTATGATTGTTGTCATGAAGAGTCATTTAGTAAATAATGACATTTTTAATCCAAAGTTGCATTTAAAGTGCATAAAAAAGTATAAACTTTTAACCAAATGACAACAATGATAAACATTGGTGAAGTTTAATACAGTATCACGTCAGTCTCATACACACCACTTCAAATAAAGTGTTCCTGTTTTCGCATTAGGAGTAAAAGTAACATTTAATTAATCTTCTTCCTTATTTGCAGTGTTGCCCTTTATTTCAGCCTTTAAATTACATGCAAGTTTATGTCAGTCTATCACAACGTTTCTCAAAGCCTGTTCCTGGTAAGAAAAAATGACCGAAACCACTGAATCATACATGTAAAAACATGAAATATACAGAAGTAGAATTTGGTCATTTATGCATTTGATGCAACAAAGTGTCAAAGCTCAGCTCTCCCTGACACAGAGTCTTTAGTAAAAGCTTCAATGATGTAAAGTAGAAGGAAAACAGCTTCCGTCTGTAAGTTTTGTTTGTGTAACTGAATGAGATGGTCGTCTAATGGCTCTTCATAGCAGGATGTGCCGACTCCAATAATCATTTAGAAATAAACAATAAAGTCAGGCATGTTTAAGCTCAAGAACTTTGGTTCAGAAACAAAATGACTGCCACAATAAAAAAAAAATGCATCTTGATTATCACTGTTGGTGCAGAAGTAGGAACACAATGACTAAGCTATTCTGGATCATCTCATACAGAAAGTATGACATTTAAGTTAATAAAAATAACAAATTCATAACTAGTGCTGCTGTTTTAATGAAAAATAAATACTTAGACATAAGTGATTTTGTGTGGATTTTGAGAAAACTGTTGAAATAACGTATATTATCACTTCTTAAGGTTAAAGAAGGTGTTGACTTGATTTTATGAGTTGAAGATTTACACTGCTCATCAAAACTTTTCAGCAGCAGATTATTTCTGGGTATCTTTAACTTTAAATGCAGCCGTTTGATGTTGCAAAACATCAAAGTTCCACAATTAACCTGGGATTCCCCCCATACCAACGTTACGGGTTTCTGTGTCCCTTTAAATCACACAGGTGAATCTGCCCAGATCACAGGCTCCGTGTCTCTTACACAGCATGCCGCTTCCCTGAACACAAAAATATAAAAACTTCAGAATCCTGAATATTTCACATTACATCCCAACATGCATGCAACGTCTTTTGCTTGCAGCATGAGAAAACGTGAGGAAAGTTTGCAAAGCGCCGCGTCTTCATCCTCCTGCTTTTGTGTTTAAATACAACCACAAGCAGAGACATGAAAATCTTCCCTCCGTCCGACCCGAAGGCTGGTGACAGATTGGTCTCTGCTGGTAGACAGAACGTCACAGCGCTTCGCTCCAACAATAACCGACAGGCGCTGAGTTATGTCGGCGAAACCCGAGGAACTATTATGATCATCCTAGCAGATTTGGAAGGAAACAATAACTCTGGCCGCCTCGAGTAGACGCAATTACAACTAAAGCATTTGGATGACAGGACACAAACCGATTTTAACTTAAAAAAAGAAAAACATTATCCTAAAGTAACCATGTTGTCTAAACTCTGAGGCTTTTTAAGCATTTTAGCTTATTAACATTCCAACTCTTGTTTCTTCGTGCTGACAGCTCTTCCGTCTAATCTGGGAAGCTGGGGGAGGGGATGGCAGGGTGACAACTCGGGAGGGGGGGGAGAGAGGACAAGACACCCAGGTCAGACTGATTCTGAGTGGGACGAGCCTGACCCCATTCCCGTCTTTGTCCCGGTGATGGGGCAGATTCCTGGACTCTCGAAAACGACTCGTGGAGTCCGAGCAGGCGGGACACAACCAGAACGGGCTTCTAGATTCACTGAAAGAAACCCCCCACCAACCACTGCAAGCCAGGCAGGAGAGCAACCCCCTGTGCATCTGCAAAACAGTAACTGTATTGATTTCCAGTGATGTGATTCGAAACAGAAGTCTGGTTGCACATCGCGCCAGTCCTAAAATAAAACAGGATTCCAGCCGGTGATGGTGTGCTGTTCCTACACCCCCGCTGTTCTCTGCAGCCACAAAAATTTTGTTGTGTTCTTTTACGGCTTAGCGGTTCGTCATTTCAGACAGAGATGGGATATTAGGTTGTTGTAGTAAAATGGAAGAAGCTCAGAGAGTGGGATGAATACATCTAAACCAGGAGTAGAAGGGGGAAGAATTACCGGGCAGCGATGACGAGTTTTCCTCTTCGCTATCGGTGTCGATTAAAAACAACGTCGTCGGATCGCCAAAAACCTTAAAAAGGAAGGAACACAAAGGCACACAGAATACATAAAAAAAATTAAACACACTGTTCAGAATATATATATATATATATATAGTTTTATAGATATATATATATATAGTTTTATAGATATATATATATATAGTTTTATAGATATCTACCTTTTCTAAAAGAAACATAATTTTACTTCAATTTTGGGATTTTAAACTAAAGAAAAACATAAAACTTTTGCCCAAAACAGCATACATTTTCTTCTGTTGAAAATGATGCAAAGAATATCTGTAGTTTCCAGACAAAATACAAGACAGATAGAAATAAAAGAATAATGTTGGTACTTTTAGTGTCATTCTGTTGTGGGAAATTTAATTCAATTACTCCATCGAAAAAATTTGAAAACTTCTGAAACCTGCATTTATTACTGTAACTGTATATAAAATCATCAGTTGGTTCTTTATCATTTTTAGCCAAAGTTATTAGGTTCAAGGAGTCACTTAGGAAGGTTGCAAACAAATCATTTAGAGAATAGCATATTGCTGTTTCAGAATGACCTAGTCAAAGTCCATACCTGAATCCAAGCAAGAATCATTGGCAAGAATGAAGCCTGATATTTTCAGAAGACATGACTGGCTTTCAGCAATCTTCCATTGAAGAACGGACAACTTTTCTGACTTTTATTTGTAAAAACATTCAAAATCATGAATGATTTAAGTGTAATTGTTGTGAGAAAAAAAAGCTCTTGCAAGGCACTATAAAAGCAAAATGTTGAGACATTTTTTTGTAAGAATACTCACGTTGTCCACCATCTCTTTCCCATCTACATGAAGCTCCTTGGTCCCACCTGTGCCAAAAAAGAAAGCATTAAACAAAAGGTATTGAATAAAACACCTACACTTAAAAATAAACAAAGCGAGTCGTGCAGAAAGAACGAGATCAGGCTCTCTCTTAACTCTTCAGTCCACAAATCCAAAAGAAACAAATGAGACGTTTTGTCCGTCCGCTGTGGCCGGTCCTGAGAAAGAACACACACTCCCTGCTGAGAAGTTGTTATTTCAAGAGAATTAATGGACGGCTGCAGAAGTCGGGACAGGGTTAAGGTCAATACTGAAGTACACTTCCTGCCTGCCTTCATGAGTCGATACCACCATCTGCCGTCTCTATGGTAACCAGGAAGAGTGGCCCAAGTTACGGGGAAAGATCAAGCCACTGACAGATATAAAACAGAAAAAAAAAAAAAAGAACTGATCAAAATCTTTCTCTATGTGGGTTTGCAAACCAGCCTGAGCATGTCACGCAAGGAAGGAGGTGGGGTTAGGAAAAAACAGAAACAATCGACTCGTTTTCTGTCTTACGCTGTACAGGGACGTCTCCTTTTATGGCATTTGTTAAACGTGTTTTTTTTTTTTTCTAGTTTCTGCAGGCTGCAAGTGATGGATGTTCGACGAACCCGGTGTTTGCACAAGTGAATCTGCGTTTGTTCGTTTCCTACAGCTCTGCAGTGAAGCCTGCGTGCTCGCATGCCCACGCAGAGGCTTCCCATCGCCAGCCGTCTGAACGGGACGGTGGGAAACACAAGCTCTTAAGCTAATAATTATTGGCACTAATCTAGAGTCCTCTGATTATTAGGTTGGAACAAGTCAAATACTCATTTAGTCGGAGTGACAGCAACGTCTCCCAGGATCTGCACGGAGTTACGAGAGGAAAGCGGACGAACACAATCAAGGAGCCTTAAACGCAGGAGAGTGATGCTGATAAACCGCTTTAAAAATGAATGAACGCCAACGTGAGGCTAGAGTTATACTGTTAGATACTATATCCATCCAGACACACATTATACTCCAGTGGATCAGAAATGTAAGAATACAGCTGAGTAAATCTCAGATTTTTCCAATTTTCATTTTTCTCTCTTTTACAAATATTTTCAGAACTTTGCTTTTATTTCAATAGTCTCTTCTGTGAATTGACCTGAATTCAAACTTCAGTCAAATACAAGATGTAAAACAAGATATCTAGAGGGTGAGGGCATTTATGGCATCATTTAATATTTATTGTGAAAAATTTCTTGTCATGGTAAGAATTTTGATTTATCGCTGTCACAAAGAATTTCAGTCAATGATAGAAAAATACATTAAAATTGGACTTTTACTATTTTCTGTATGTAAATTTGAAAATATGATTAAATTAAATGCAGCTTGTCACAATATTTTATAGCACTATTGTGATAACTATAAAAAACTATTTCTTACTTTTTTTTAAGGTAACTGCATGAAAGCATTCATAGCACCACACACATCAAATTCTTGTCTTGATAAACATTTTATTTGAAATAAGTCGCATGCATACAGAAGTGTGATTCATATCATTAAACTACGGAAGCCCAAGGAAAAGAAAAATCCAGATTTAATCTTCATAAACAGCAAATTTAATTAAGTGGCACTTGTAAGTCCTTTAAAATGTTTTATTTAATTTAAGTCTTACATTTAATCAATGCAAAGCTACAACGCCTTCATTTTATATGCAGCCAAGTAGCTACTGTACAATTTATTCACCGCATTTAAAATACCAAAAAGGAAAAACAAAACACTTACTTTGATCATTTAGATGAGCTTCATTTTTGTGACACTTCTTGTGTTTCCCTCTCAGACTGTTGATCTTGAACAGAAACAAATATTCGAGTTGGAAAACGACCATAAATATTACGCTAAATGCTTTAAAGCTTTTCTTTGTTTTGTTTGTGAGCTACAAACATGTCAAAATAATTGCTCTCCTGTTTAAGTGGGCAGCTCATGGTAGGTTAGCAGTTGTTGTAAGTTGTTGTGGATTTCATTGGCGTGTATGAGAGTAAACAGAACACCACAACTGCCAAATTATACTTGAAGATCCCATTCCTTTCCACTGTGATCACTTAAAAACATCCCACGAAATTACGCTTAGGGTTGTAGTCAGAATGTTACAAAATGTGGAAATACTCAAGGAATGTAAATATTTAGTGAGAAGGCAATGTGTTCATGTTGCTTTATCTCCATGGCAACCAAACCATGAAACATATCCATGGACATATTCATCAGTACTATACTGCATTTATGGAGAAAAAAAACACAAGGTCAGAATAATGAATCAAACTAATAGTGTTCCCTGTGGTTTCACCCCACCTGTCTGCAGATTCTGTGGTCTTCCAGTTTTTCTCTGAGAACCATAATGGCGTCCTGGGGGCAGCCAACGGGAGCCTGTCGCAGAGTGAGGAAAACAGACTCTGCTTCTGGACAAAACCTCAACATGCAGGAGCTGTCAGCCCACAGACAGAAAACACCCAGAGGAGGGCCTACGGGAGCCTCAGAGGGACTGATGAGGGGAAAGAAAGAAAGCAAACAAACAAGAGTACTGAGTAAAACACTCTGTGCGGATGTTAACATGAAGTAGGGTCATGCTGAATAGTTATAAACAAGCAATATCTAACTTGCTCTTGACATTTAGTACCTTTGCTAATCACTATTAAATTATATTTCTTAGCAACAGAAATGCACAATATTAGTGTTTCACGTCATATTTATCTCCAGTTAAAATCTTTCTAACTGTACAGTAGCTTTGTTAATAAATACATTTAGCCTCTCAAAACATCCACAACTCTGCAAGGAGGAGCAAATATACGGAACATTTTTTTTCTACTTCTTCTGCAGTCAACTTTCCAGCTCAAATCTCCTCAGGTCAGCTGGTTCTTGACAAAACGTAGTTTCTGTGTTTTTTCTGTGTTCTGTTTACACTCTGCCTGCCCTAAAAAGCCCCCAGTGGGGATCATACAGCCTGGGAAGAAGAGCTGCCTCGTTACATTGGAAGTTTTCACAGTCTGTTTACAGCAGGACTTGTTTTGCAGCTTGAGAAGCCTTTCAGGTGTTGCTTATTATCTAAGCACAGACTTAAGTAACGAGAAAGTCAGGCTTTCTTCAACTGGATATAATAGAGATTTGCAAAATAAGAATATTTACTCCAGCATTGTGTATTTCTCCAATGAGGAAAATGTGCTTGCAGTAATCTTCCCACAAATTAGTACATTTCCATAAGATAGTCATAGTATTACACTTCCAGGTACCTGAAGGTGGAATCAAATCCGTCCCCCTGGGCCAGCTGGAGTGGAGTTTCCCCTTCCTCGTTGGGCAAACTTGGCAATGTTTGACCTGCAGTTTGGTAAATTAGGAAGCGAGTGAGGTGAACCAAATGCAAGCGGACAGCAAGGTGAAGGAGGGCTTCTTTGCGATGATGTTCATGACCTAGAGAGAACAGACAAAACAGGAATTCAAATGAATCAAATGTCAATAATTTAAGCTAAAGTTAGAATTTTTCGTACATCGACAGCTGCATCGATCATCTCAGCAATAGGAAGCTTAATAAATGTTCTCAGTTTGACACTTTACAGACGTTCGCAGATTTTTTTCTTTATTGAACTTTTATTTAACCAGATCAAGATGATTGAGAACTAGCTGTCATTTACAACCTGGGAATGAGATTTATGTGATAGATCAACACAGAGTAGTGCATAATTGTAAACAGAAAGGATTTTATATACACTAAATTAAAAAAAAGGAATCGTTTTCCTTTCAGTTATTTGTATTTAAGTGTATTGCATAAATCCATTTGAAATACATTGACATTTGTGTTGTAAAGGCACAAAATGACCTTTGCTAATGATTATGTGCAACTCACTGAGTTGTACACATGATCCACTATGCATGTGTGGAATCTGTAGTAATAATACATGCAAAAACGAGGAATGAATGACTCATAATTATGGTGGTTCCAAACAGTAAATCAGCAATATTACAATCCAGAAAAACTGGATGTTTCACTGCACACACACCTGGAGTGTGTGTCCCGAAAGCTGCGGATCAGTGGAGTGTAAGGGACTGTAAACATCGGCCCCTCGACTCAGCAGAAACACTTCGACCTGCTCTCTATTGGCTAATACTCTGCATCGGTAAAAAGCAACAGCATATTGGTGTATTTTATTTATTTTCTATTTTTAATTGTGATCTCAGAGAGAATTTTCAAAAGGATTAACAGCATATGGGTCTTTGGAATTTATATTTTGGTGCAGAAATGTGAAAAAGAAAAAAAAACAAGATAATCCATTATCACTACAGTTGCAAAATAACAAAAATTGCCCCATGGGGTCTATAACAGAGCTGTTAATTGTGACCCAGTTTTGTTCAAACTGCGGCGAGATAATAATGCCCAACGACTTCATGAAAAGGTCAAACAACAACAAAGTTATTGTCAAAGTTTTGTTTCTGCAAACAACAAGCTGAGAGGCCACCCATGTGGGGGATGGGTTAGGGAGCAACAGCTACTTTGCATCTGCACCTTGTGTGTGTTTTGCATGGACATTTGCTTTCTCTAAACAAATTATGACCATATTTACACTCTGCTCCACAAGAGCTCTTTGTGTCCTACATTTCAGTTTGTTGGCTGATGTCTGCCTGTAGAGCTTTTTCTTCCCAGCGGTGATTTCTGATTTGTTTAAAAAGAGTTAGGTCGCACTTTAGAAGAGTTAGAGTATTGTAAATATCTAAAAATACTCCAATGTATAATTCATTGTCCATATATCCATTTATCTGGAATAGCTGCTGGTGCATTATTAGAGTTAAAATGCTAACGCTAATAATTTTGAGCACAAAACAGCTAATGATTTTCTGTTTTATTCTTTTAAACTTTTTGTAAATGTTAGCAGCCTTTTCAGAATCTTGCAGTCAAGCTGAAGATACACATTCTCTATGGAATAAGCATAAGGACCGCTCTTTTACTAATGTTAGCCAGGCTAACAATGCTAGCTGTTGAGATAAAACACTTGAGACAGTTTAAAATTTTAACTTTAATATTTCACTTTAGTTTAAAAATAGCGAAACATCATTCTACAGTAACTATTCTTTCACACACAATGTGATGTCACCTCAACTCCAGACATACAAAAATAATAATGGTAGGCAAAAATATACACACATTTATTGAAATCTCCCCCTTTTAGAAGCTAATTATTCCAACCGGACACCAGCCTTAATGAAAGGGATTTTACTTTGTGAAGTTTAAATGGTCTTCACCACATAGTGTGCAAACTCGTCTGGGTTTTCAGAGATGTCAAAAAGCATCAACAGCCAGGAGGAAGCTACCGGAGTGTCTGTAAACTTCCCCGTATGACCCCAACCTCGTGATACACATGCCTGCCGTACTGTTACATTACCTTCTCCTTGCTCCCTGTCAGGGTTTTTCCACTGCTGAGGGTATTCCATGTTAGCCATGGCCAGAGTGATCTTCTCATCCAGATGCTTCAGGTCAACATTATCACCTGAACCTCCTCTGAGCTGGGTCTCTATTTCTCTGAACTCTAACAGTCCACAGATCTCCTGGTCAGCTGCCTGCGCCAACAGAGGAAACCTCTTCAAGACTTCCCGATAGCTCTGAGGGTCAAGCTGGTCCCAGTCCCCCCTAAAGTACTCTGCTGCGTCCTGAGCAACATCCCTAAAGTATTCAAGGAAAGCTGTACACCCATAAGGATAAACTCCATTGTTCGTGGAGATGTAGGCTGTGACGGAGACAACTTCCACACGATCATGACCTGTAGATGAAAAACAAAACAACACGTTACAAAAATGGCAGCCAAAGAGACAATGAGTGTCACCCAATGATGATTTAGGGAATCACCTGGAACGGTGAAACAAAGAGTCCGCTCGTCACTGCCTCTTTTTGCGGTGGTCACGTGTGTAAGTCTGGAGCCTTCTGCAACAACATAAAACTCGCCGTCTTCAGGGACTGCTTCTTGCAGCAACATGCAACCATCAACTTGTCCCTAAAATGAGGAGAAAAAAACATCCATTCATTTAAATATATCTTTGCAAGGCAATCAGAACATGTAACTGGGGGTAAGTAGGCAAAGGTTGGTTTCTTTTATCAAGGTTTACAAAGGTTATAAAAAGGCTTTCAAGTACTTTTACAAGGTGCCAAAGTAAGTGCTGGAATGATTGGTGCTTTCCACGTCTGTACAGGGGATAACGTAGTGCCGCAAAAGTTCCAGACTTAGCTTTCCAAAGTTCTCTGCCCCTCACATTCATTTTAAGTGGACGGAATACAAGACGAAAGAAATTAATAAAAAGAGAGAAAGTGGAGAAGACACAGCAAAGGAAAGAATGAAGGACGTGATGGAGGAAGAGAGGTACTACACAAGACGGCAAAAAAGGCTCCTGAAGGATCTTTGAGTCTTGAGACAGTGGGATCATCAACGTCAGTGTTTTCAATACTGAAATTGCAAAAGACTGGTTTGATGTAATATTTGGTAGGACATAACATTTCAGGTGACATATTTAATAGCATATTTAATAACTGACCAGTTGAATGAACAATAACTCCCTCAATGCCCACATTAGGTGAATTTCCCCGGTATTTGCTGCTCATGAACAATGTCGTAAGAAATATCTGTATCGCAATATTCAGCAAGATTTCCTTAAAATCGACCTTAATTCATGGTGATTGTTCCTCCACAGTGATGTTGAAATTGATGGGTGGGAGGCAGAAACCTCCCCTATTTACAGGGAATTAGTGCAGTTGGAGAGCAACACTTGTAGCAGTACATTTGTGATAGAAAAAACCTGCATCTCAAAAACCAAAAACACTGAAGACTTTCACATCAAAAACTTGGATGTCTACATCTGCTGCAATCCAGAGAGGCTTGAACAGTCTGAGCGATCCTGGAGACCATATGGCCATCCTAATCCAACTACATTCATCTAAATCACACAATTGCTCAACAAAACTTCATACTGCAACAAAACCATCTTTATCTAGTCAATGAATGAAGAGTTGTTACTGAACCCCAGCCAACAGATGAGTAGGGGTAGGAAAAACAGCCGCCTTACTGTGGGAGCCAAGACTCTGGCTGCCCTTTTTCAATGTGTTGTGTGAGCTAAGTCATTTATTACAATGTTATTCTCTCTTATTTAGCAGAGAATAACATAACGCTTTTTCAAATTTTATCTTAAATTAGAAAAAGCTTATCAAATTAAAGATAAAAATAACTTTGTCAAGATGTTTTACAAGAAACCAGCATTTTTTAAACTCACCCAATGCAAATTCACAACCATGTTTATGTTTTCTCAAAAACAAATGGAGTTGCTTATTTCCATCTTTTAATGCTAATATCGTCTAGCTTAAAGAATAATCTGCTGAATTTTATATCCAAGAAGAAAAAGAGGAAAAATTGATCGATTGCTAAAATAATTATTCCAGAAAACAGAAACAAACGTTCTTTGTTTCTGAAAAAAAACTGTTTTCTTTAGAAATAGACTGATGGAAAGCTGTTAATTGCAGAATAACTTCATATTTTTTTGCTGTGTATTTCCATTCCTTTGCCTGTCCTAAGTAAATGCATTCACATTAATCTCTAAACTTTGACAATATTATTTTCTGTATATGAATCTTTTTCAATAAATACATAAAGACAAACTATTATCTCATTTCTATGTTTTTACCCTTTTATATAACAGGAAAAAATAATAATCATGGTTGACATAACATCCAATATCTGGATTGCACCTCCTGTGCCTTGTGAAAGAATAAGACAGTTGGGCCCAGGAGTTGTTATTAAGACTCCAGACTGATGTGATCTATGGCCTATTCTCCACTGTTATCATGTCACAACCTGATCCAGGATCAGTGAATAATTCAACACCTAAACTCTAGCTTCCCATATGGTCAGATTTTCAGGTGAGGTACAATATTATAATGGAAATATCCAGGCTAATGATAAAAGCAATCAAAGCAAGATGCAGGACCAAAACATAACTGTCTTAAAATGGCATAGATGTGTAATATGACTGAACTGTTTTAATCCTAACGCTGGATCCAAACATGTGGATGACAAGAATCTTGATGTGTTGTTCACCATTCTGGAGCAAAACAACATCAGATCTGCCGTCCGGTCTCCAGGAAACCATCAGTTATCAAGTAGAGAGCTTTGCTATGATCCCCTGAGTGCAACACACTGGTGACGTCAGGGGAGCGAGACCAGCGCCGCTGGAACAACAAAAACAGCTCCGATAACAAGCAGTTCTCCTTAGTGAGAAGCTGCCTGATGTCAGTTTTTCTCCGTATAGGATTACAGCTCAGACACAAATTGTATTTTGTCTTGTAGAGAAACGGACGGCACACTTTTTTTATTATTATTATAATTCTCATATGACATGCAACAAAAACAAAACAAAACATCCTCGTCAGGACTTCAAACTTACTCTGATAAATTTCCCTCTGATTTCATAAACCCACAGATTAAGCAAGAGAGTCTTAAATCATTTACAGTTGCAATTCAGAGAAGTATGCTGACCTTCAGGATCTGTTTAGAGTGCTGAGAGTGACAACCAACATCCTATTCTCAAGCTCTGCTGATTTAATCTGACGTGGAAACAATGACGGCTGTCAGCCACACATTTTTTTCAGTTCAAAGAACGCTAACGGCTAAAAAGTAGCTCAAAAGTAAAGTGCCCTCTCCACACTTATCAGAGGCCCTGTCAAAATGTGTAAAAAGCCCTCATACTAAAACTTCTGGGAACAATATAAAAGAATAAATAACATATGATATACTGCATATTGTATGAGTAACGCATTCCACTGAGACTAGAAAGTGTTCCACTCAAAAAAATAAATAAAAACTGAAATTGTCTCCCAGAGGAACTACTTGGCACGCTGTGATGCTACTCTCTTCTGTACACCTGTGCATCAGTTTGAGCAGAAATGCATCTTGGTAATTCTTTATCCTGCACAGTTGGTGTCAGAAGTGGGATGAAGGTCACCAGCTAAACCTTAGAGTTGAGATCTGTCTCTTTTCTTTCTTTAAGGTTTTGTTGGCTCTAGTGGCCTTTACTTGAAAGTAGTTAGACAGGAAAGAGGGTGATGAGAGAGGGGGAAGACATGCGGCAAATGTCGCCAGGCCGGGAATCGAACCAGCGACCACCTCCATGAGGATTATGGCGTCAATATATGGGTCGTGCTTTGCCCCTGCGCCACCACAACACCCCCGAGCTTTGTCTTTTTCCTCTGGTCATCAGAGAGATCACTGGAGTGATACTGGCCTGGACCTAGGGGTGGGCATTTATCGTATCGTTTACTATTTATCGGGAAAAACTTTAGGAATTTCGAATTTAGAAGTACGGTTATCTCGATAAGTTCAAAATAAAAACAGAAAAAAAGGTCAGCCCTTAGCTGACACCAGTGTCCTCCAAACAGTTGTTGTTTTTTAAGTACATGGTGTCCAAAACAAGCCTGTATTAAAAGAGAATGTGGTACAAATGCTGTGACATGCAGTTACCTAAATTAAATATTTTAAATGTACTGTTGAAATCATAGTTCTTTTTAAAAAATGTAAAACATTTGAACAAATATAGAATATGAATTCAATTAATATATATATATATATATATATATATATATATATTTTTTTTTAAGTTTTATCAATTTTTTTCACAATAGTACCCAAAAATATGGCAGTAAAATTCGAAGCCTGCCCCAACCTGGTTCCATTTATTTTCTGGGCCCACAGGATCAAAGCAGAGGACTTCATAAGAACCTCGGGTTCAGGACTTGGCAAATGAACTAAAGGACATTAAAATAGTAAACACTTCTTGTGTAGATGTACACATTGTAACAGTAATCTGGAATGGGCTCCTGGATTACCAAACCATTCAAATAGAGAATTAACAAATCAAACGCATTAAACATCTCCCGTTTCATATTGTCAGAGTGAAACGAAGCTTCTGTAATAAAACATGAATACTATTTCAAAGGGATAATCAAAAAGCCTTCAACAGGTATTTCAAGTATGCGACACTTGCTGTAGCAGGTACAAACGTTCACCAGCTTCAGGCAAACAATATTTTGCTTTTTTTATATGGTTTATTGCTAAACACGTGTTCAGTATATGTACTGCTTATTTAAATTGGTGAAGTGCAACACAATTACATAATTGCACAATTACTTTGCACTAACTCAAAAGAAACCAGCACACAGAAACATGCAGCTTTATTGAGATAACTGACTGTATTACGTCAACCTTACCTAATCCTTGTCTATTCATGAAAATATGACTGGAATCCCGTTTAATAATAACTGCTATGATGACATGATTAAAACTAAATTTGACAGAAGCTATTTTAGCTACTGTCGAATTTGGAAGAAGGTTGTTTTTGTTGGTTTTTTTTAGATGACCAGCTCTGGTGTTTTGTTTAGCTGGTGGAGAAAAGCTGTTTAAATTCTTAAATAATTAATTTGCATTTTAGACAAACTACATTTTTAATCCGGTCATTAGAAATTCCTAAGCATTCAAACTCTGTTGCTTCTTTATATTTGTCACTTTGCTATTATATTCATTCAGTGATGTTTGCACTTGTAGACGGTAACCTGGTTGTAATTTAATTGTGTAATTTAATTGTAAGCTGTTCTGTGAAGGTCCCAGAGTTTGTTTTTTTTTGTTTTTTTTTTAAGATTGGTGAAGATCAAGGAACAAGTTTTATTGCTTGTTTTTTTGTGTTTTTTTGTGTTTTTTTTTTTGAAAATTTAATCTAAAAATTTCTCACACATTTTTGACTTTTGGATCTCTGAAATTTTCTCGTCTTTTTTAGAAAAAGAAGAGAAAAAAATAGTTTAGTTGGAAATGATTCCTCCTCTTTATCCATTTACAACGGCCCTTATACCTTGTCATGGTTATGTTTGATTCAGACAACTAAAACATCACTTTGCTGTTTGTTTCAGAGGGATTTCTTTCAGTCTACTTTTAAAGCAAGTACAAAACCTGCCTGGGTATGAACTTGGAACATCTAAATACCTGGAAATGAAAGCTTAAAGCTAATCTTTGTCTTACATTTAATTTTCTTGTCAAAGCCAGTGCAGATCACAAAAGCAATCAAATGTGTCCGTTGCGTTCAGAGGGGGACCGAAGACCTGGTCTAGTGGTCGCCTCAATTAAAACCCGCTTCCACTCAAACTCCTCCTGCCTGGGCGTAACTGCGTCCACTTGTCCATTGATCTCACAAGTATCTGCAACTGGCCTGACACCATGTTACATCTGTGAAGGTGCCCCATAAAACTTTACCAGCCGTGTTACAATGGAGGCCTTTATGTGGCAGAGGCGAGCAGCGGCTTGTCCGCACAAAGCCCGCCATTGAAATCTGGATCTCATTCAGCAGTCGGAGTTGCTCCTGTTGAGCCGTGTGACCTTCCAGGTTGGAGACGCCACTTCCTCCGACCGGCGAGGCGCTGGAACCCGTAATGATTCACATGCCTGGCCTAGACCTCGTTGAGTCTAGGTGAAGGGGTTGTTTGGGGGGGGAGCCATCATCTCTCCACCCAACACCACCCTTTTTTTTTTTGGCCTCCTGAAAGCGGTGACACAGCAAAACAAGCAGACACTCCGCTAACAAAAAAATCTGGCACTGCTTCAACGACTGGCCCACCCACGTTTCCACACGCACACAAGGGCACGGAAGCACCCGGGCGAGAGAGAGAGAAACAGGGAGAGACAGAGAGTGAGAGAGGCAAAAGGAAAAAGAGACAGCAGATTTGGAAAACTGAAGGGGAAAAGGAAAGTAGATTGAAGAAACAAAAGTATTACACAAAGGAAAAACTTTGTCCCACAATTAACCAGACACACCCAGCTGTTAATGCACATTCCATATATCTTTTCACCACTTAAAACTTAAGTGGAATTGCCTTTAAAGAGCCAAAATCCCACTCAGACGCATTTATTCCTGCATCGTGGCCTTCGTGTTTAGGAAGTCATGCTTTCAGAGGTTGTATTCATTCGGCGGACAGCTTGTTAAAGGTCTGGCTTCTCATGGGACTAAAACCCTGGCTTGGGTTTCATCAGCGACACAAGTCTCACCAGTCCACCACTGCTAGGAAAGGCTAGTTCTTTGGAGACAAAGAAATAGCTCAAACTGCTCTACTTCTGGACAGGAAAATAAAAAATAAAAAAAATCACCCAGCAGACTAACACAAGACCAACACGTGTCAAAATAAAAGCTAATTGTGCAGTTACTTACATATAAAGGAACCTCTTGTCTGATCACCTCCATTTTCCACCCATCCACCAGATACCTGCAGATGAAAGAGTTGAGTTACTCTAATGTTAAGTTAATAATAACACCAGAAACCACAAAGCTGTGGGTGGCCTGGACTCGGTCTAATCTATAACTCATGTTTTCTTCAGACCGCACTCATTTGTTCTTAGTTGTCTGGAGCTTTTTTTTTGTCAAGAAGCATGAAAAGAAGAAAGAATTGTACCCCTCTGAGATAAATTTAACCTCCACAATTTGGTGTTTGATATTTTGATTATAAGCAAATGATTTAATGATTATAAGTAAATCAGAAACGGAGGCAAAAGGGATAATTCTGCTTGAGCTGCTGCAGTCAAAGAGAACAAAGCTACTTTTGAAAGATCTTGCAAAAATTAGTTTAGCATGATCCAGAGTTACTTTTATGAGATCTATCAATTTTTATGAGAAATTCAGTGTTGCTCTGACCGAGATTTTTGCAAGATCCCAGATTACTTTCAGCTAGTTTCTGCAAATATGTTTTTTCTTACCTCTTCCTTATTCTTATGCGTTTCCAGTGTTTTCTGTCTGTGGCCTGAAGCTACGCGTTTGCAAATAAAACAACATCTCGCTAAGGTAACTCAGAGTACTACAAAATGTTTTCTGCTATCCTACTTATCACATAACTGGAGGAGATTCTCCTTGAATTACTGCAAAGGAATCTCAACCTGAACCTTGTACAACTATGTCAAAAATTAACTCAGCATTATGGGGGGGGGGAATAATATTTTAACACCAATATCCTAATTTGAGGCTTTTCTAATATCATGCAGCTCTTTTTTTGATCTAAAGACTATCGGGTTCAAAATATAGAAATAGTAGTTTTAAAAAGTCTTACTGACGTAAAAGTGAAGCACCTCTTAATTATTTTTAAAAACTTTAGTGAATGCATGAAGTTAACGTCCAACACTTAAACCTGTGTAGTTGATGCTACAGTGGCTACACTGTCTATCTGCTCTGACATGCACAGCAGGAAACTAGAACTGCATCTTCTGCTCAGATGTAATCAGCCATGACATCATCCTCAACTGAGCATTAGGCTGCATACTAACAGTTACAAACAGTTTGATCAAGGGGATAAACAGGTTAGCTTTGCCTTGTTTTACCTTGTTCGCTCTCTATGCTAGGCTAATAATGACGAAGACAAAGTAAAATTCTCCTGTTGCTGTCAAGCTGCTTACATATATGCCTAGAGTTGTTTTGTGTTGTATAGTTACAAAGATTTTTTTTTTTTAAGTAATCTCACAGCAGGTTTGTGTCCCAAATTCTCTTTTTCATTAGCTGTTGCAACACACATTGTTTATTGGCAACTCTGTTGTGTATTTTTAAGAAGTTATGAGGAACAATTGCGAAATCTTACAAATGCTGCAGAGTATGTCGCTAAGTAACCAAAGAGTGAGTTAGTTAAGGCCACCCACCTCGCTTTCAGCTGGCCGTGAGAGATCAGCTAAAGTCTTTCCTACATCCCCCAGAATGCTGTGAGGTTCAGTGAAATTATTGAATAATCTTTCAGACGCATAATCTATTGATATTGATCACATGTTTACATATACTTTAAATAAGACAAAACTAGATTGCAAGTAACTCTTCAACAATATATAGGAGCTTGTTTTTAGTCAAAGATTTCTTAAAATTGGTTAAAACGTACTAGTTCTATTGACAGATTATTTCTATTATTACAAGATGTTTTTTCCATGTTATAAGTGAAATAATCTGCCAGTGGAACTCGTACATTTTCATCAATATTAAGGAATTATTGAACTAAAACAAGCAACTATTTTTTTTGCTGAAAAGTTATTTGTGAGTTAATTTTGCCTTATTTTAAGTGCACTAAGACAAAAATACTTCTCCATGCATATTTTGGTTGTTTTTTTGTTTTTTTTTTATGTGTCTAAAGCTGGAAGGGCTGGGAAATAACACCCCAGAGCACTAAGGTCCCTACCAGGTTTGCATACTATAAAGTATCCAAGGCACGCACAGCATTTTCAGGAGAAGATACCACAGGCAAGGGCGTCTCTGATTTTAATACTATATCAGTCAACAGGTGAGTCTACATTTCATATTGTAGTGTAAACATTGCCGCGGGTTGACAGGCTCCGCCCCATCAGGTCAACAAATGCGAACGCTTCGGTTCGCTTTCCTTTACAAAAGCTTTTTAAAAAAAGGGCATAGCCCGAATGCACCAGTTCAAACAATGAAGAGCCGTCTGGCTCTGATCTTACGGAGTTCACCAACAATTACCGTGATGTCAGACGATCAGGTAACCAAAACAAAACAAAACTAAATCACCTTGGGAGGAGGATGAGTTGCAAAGACAATTCTTTGAGTTTGTCATTGTGCTGGCCCTGAGCTTACAGTGACTCAGAAACCTGAGCTGGCTTAGGGCCACAGTCCCCCCGGAACCCAGCGTGGGAAAAGAGATTACAAGCGCCAGAAGATTGCAAGCTGTCAAAAGGCATTCGGTGAGCGTCTTTGACAGCTAAGAATGCTATGCAAATGTTCTCAGATGTAAGCGAGCACGCCCTGCGCTTTCTTGTCAGGTGAAGCGGGATCGGATTATGTAATTCCTTTCACATGGCAAGCTGCCACACTGCATGAAAAGAAGTAGCTTTAAACTAGCTCCCTGATGCAATTATGCCTTAATGTGCTGCGCATTTTACACGCAAGGAGGAGACTAACACAGCGCTAATGAGCGCTAACATGACCATTAAGAGGAAATGATGCAAATGTTTCAGGAGTTTCCTCTCGGTTAACTGTGATGCATTCGTTATATGCAATGTTGGAAACAAGGTTTGGCTTGACTTCAGAATGTAAACAACCAATGACAGATGCTATTTTAAAGATACTATCCTCCAATGTATTTTTCTACCACTAGCATATCTAGTTACCACACAAACACTGACGATGTTTGAATTTCACACAGGGCATTTTAAATGATCCCACTTTAGAGGAAAACTGCAAACTCTGCTCAGTTTATATCTTGGTCGATGACATCACAAGTTGCACAAGAACCGAGCTTGATCAGCTGGCAATGATGAAGATTGGGACAGATAAGTGACTCTTTGCAGATTTTGAGAGAAGTCTGGGTTGCATTAGCGTTGTCGCCGATTGAGGACTCAGTGTCTGCGTCGGGGTTTGAATCGGGTGACTCCCATGTCGAGATGAATACTGCTGCTGAAGCAAACTGCGACTATTACAGTTACAGTTTCCTATTTGAAGCTTTCCCTGTGATTAGTATTCCTTTTTTTTTTTTTTTTTTTTTTTTTTTTTTTTTTTTTTTTTTTTTTTTTTTTTATGTGGAAGTAATACTACATATACAATTTTTTCAATCATAATTTTTTGCTTTCAGCCCCCCACTTTCTTTT